>JAOSBM010145309.1:0-13623 GCA_027568955.1 Erythroxylum tenue | reverse complement strand
CCGGAAATGTCAAAGAATGCATGTACAATCATATAAATGTGCAAAAATGTGCATGTCATATTTAGCATAAGCATGAACCTAACTTTCTAATTTCTCAATAATTTCTCACAATACACAATTCAAGTCTCATCAAGGGTAACGGGATGTTACAAGAACAATCTAGTGGTTTTGGCATTATTTATTCACAAGACTATTCTAGAAATAAATCCTAGCCATACATTGTAATTCTAGAATAAAAAAAGGTATTTTTCAAGAGAACTCTAGAAACTCTAAAGTTCAAATTATATTTTTAATACTCACCTTTAATTTGAATTTTTCTTCTCCATCCCAAGTCTTGATATTAGTCTTTGAAAGTCTTCAAACTTGAGTGTCTTTGTGAACCTATCCACAACTTGGTCTTGTGACTTCATACACTTGAGCTCTACTTCCTTTCTTGCAATGCACTCCCTAATGAAAAGATAACTGGATTCTTAGCAAGTGAGCAGACTTATTGTCTATGTAAATCTTCGTTGCTTCTTCTTGAATTAAGTGAAGTTCCTTTAACAGTTACCTAAGCTAAATCGCATGAAAAGTACAAGAGGTTGTTCCCACATACTTAGATTCACATGTAGAGAGTGTAACAAGTGGTTGCTTCTTTGAACTCTATGAAATTTTATAATTACCCATGTAAAATGTAAATCTGGTAGTACTCTTTCTTTCAAATACCGAAGTATTCCTTTTGCTACCTTTATATTAGTTGTTATAGGATCTTCCATGAAACAGCTCACTACTCTAAAAACACAAAGAATATTAGGCCTCGCGCATGTCAAGTACCTCAAACTTCCTACAAGGCTTTTGAATAAAGTGGGATCTTCATTTTTTCCTTCTTCAAACTCTGATATTTTCATTCCATACTCCATGAATGTGTTCACGGGGTTGCAATTAAGCATCTTGAAATTTTTCAATACTTCTTTTGCATATTCTTCTTGAAAGATAAAAATTCCTTCATCTATTTGCTTCACTTCTTGGCCTAAATAGTAGGACATGAGCCTTATGTCGGTCATCTCAAACTCATAAGATATCTCTTTCTTGAACTTTTCAAACAATCTCGAATTGTTGCTGGTAAAGATAAGATCATTCACATAAAGGAAAACTAGTAAAACATCTCCATTATCGTATGCTTTCGCATAGGAGGATACTCATTAAGGAAAAAAACAAATCCATATTCTTGAAAGTACTTGTCAATGCGACTATTCCACGCCTTTGGTGCTTGCTTTAATCCATTTAATGTCTTCTTTAACTTTAAGACTTAGTCTTTATACCCTTTGACCACATATCCAAGTGGTTTTCTAATGTACAATTCTTCAAGATAACCATTTAGGAATGCAGACTTCACGTCCGGTTGATAGATTCTCCATTTCACTTAAGCCTCCATTGAGATAAGTAGTCGAATAGTCTCCATGTGAGCAACTGGTCCAAACATCTCTTTATAGTCAACATCGTACCTTTGCATGTGGCCTTTTGCAATAAGCCTTGCTTTGTATCTTTCCAATTCTCATTTTACATTTTTCTTCACCTTGTAAACCTATTTGAGGCTTACAACTTTATGACCCTTGGGAAGATTTGTTAGTTCTCAAGTATCATTCTTCACAATCGACTTAATTTCCTCATCCATAGCTTGTCTCCATCTTTTGTCTTTTGTGGCTTCTTCAAAACTTAATGCCTCACTGTCGGCAAAGAGGCAATACAAACCAAGAGTTACTTCTTTGCTTTTATCATAAAGATCATCAAGAATTCTCATTCTTCTTAGTACTTCATTTTAACTTTCACCTTGGTTATTGGGAGTGGGTGAAAGAGGCAGAGTTACATCTTGTGTTGATGTCATGGCTTCTTCTTCTTCCTCGACAAAGTTGGGAATGAATTCATTGTTTTTTTTATTTTCTTTCCTAATTCCATGCTCAATCTTCATCAAATTGTACTTACAACTCACCGCTACCTTTCCGTTGCTTAGGTTGTACAACTTATAGCCCTTTGAGTTTGTGTCATAGCCAATAAAGACATGTTTGACACTTCTATCATCAAGCTTTCTTCTCTCTTGTTGTTGGATGTGCTTGCAAGCAATGCACCCAAACACTCTCAAGCAATTCATGCTAGGCTTGTGTCCACTCTATACTTCTACTAGCATATGATCCTTAACGCTTGATGTTGGTGATTGATTAGATATGTAAACTGTACAAGAGACAACTTCAGCCTAAAACTCCTTAAGCATGTTCTTAGCCTTTAATATACTTTAACCCATGTTAAGAAGCATTCTATTCTTCCTCTCCATCACACCAATTTTTTGTGGTCATCTAGGGACCATTAAAGGACATCAACTTCCATGATCTTCACAAAATTCATTGAACTCTCTTGAGGTGAACTTGCCTCCTCTATCATACCTTAGAGCTTTGATTTTGTAGGCGCTTTTATTTTCTCAAAAGCCTTGAAGTTCTTGAATGTAGCAAATGTTTTTGACTTTTGCTTTAAGAATTAAACCTATTTCTTTCTACTAATATCATCAATAAAGAAGATGAAATATTTGTTGCCACTAAATAATGATGGATTAATTGGCCCACAAACGTCGGTGTGTACAAGTTGAAGTGGCTTGGTTGCTCTTGATGTAGCCTCTTTTAGAAAACTCCTCCTTACATGCTTGTCAAGAAGACATGCGTCACAATTTTGATTGGGATGGTTGATTAAGGGCATCCATTTCACCATCTTCTTTTCTGGCATGTCTTTGAGGGTGCTAAAGTTCAAGTGTCCAAATTTCATACACCAACATCTTGCTTCCTTTTTCATTATATCCTTCAAACACTTTTACATCAAACATCTTAAGATTCAATACGAACATCTTATTCCTTGACATAGTGACCTTGGCAATCAATGTACCATTTTGATCTCGAAGCCAAAGATAATTATTTTTTAGGTGAATGTTATACCCTCTTTTTCCAAAAGTTGTCCCAAGTTTAAAATATTGCCTTTTAACTTGGGAACATAATAAGCATCATTCACAAGCTTATACCTACCATCTTTGGAAGAGATGAGAATTGTATATTTGCCTTCAATTTGAATTTTTGATGAGTTTGTAAAAGATACATTGCCCCGTGCATTTTCATCGAGCCCCACAAACTTTTCCTTTAGCCCATACATATGGTTACTTGCACCATTATCCAAATACCACCAGCTCTTATCATCCTTCTCTCACTACAAGAAAACTACGATTTATCGACAGATAATTATTGACGAAAACAGTATTGTTGGTAATTCCCGACAGAAAATGACATTTCGTTGGTGAATTTTTCTTATTATATGGTAATTTATGACGGACAAAATACCCATCGGCAAAGATGGATGGGATATTTTTTGGATGATTTTTGCGATGGAATATATTGACGAAATTAGAATCACCATCAGTAAGAAAGGTGAATGTGTCATCGTTTACTGACGGAAGTGTTTTTTGTTGGTAAATATGAAAGTTAAATGTCGTCGTTTCCTTCGACTACAACATAGCTAATAAAATGTTGTCGAATCGGGGTGTACCGACGGAATAATTTTCCGTCAGTAAATTGAAAATTTAACTTACACAAAACCTAGTCAAAAATGATGTTGCGTGCTACTCTGTCTTCCCTTTCTTTCTCTCCTACCACGAAATCTCCGTCGTACAACCTTTATTTGCTTCGTCCGTCTGGTGGCCACCATCACTGTCAAGTGCGACACATTTCCGTCCCTTTGTTTTCAGCATTTTGCCGTTGCACTTCATTTCTCGGTCCGTTCTTCTTTATTTTATTTTCCTCTCTTTTTTAATTTCTAAAAGCTCGTGACTTTTTAGTGGATATCTTCGTACATGGGCTTTTTAAGAATTTCTTTTCAAGTTGAGTTTTTAATCGTATTGATGAAGTCATTTAGTGAAATGGGCATTTGGGTCTTATGGCAATTCTTTTGTGATTTCAAATGTTTAGAGTTGTAATTTATTTGGCTATTGATGGTTTCATGTTTTTGTGTGTTTGGTTGCTGAGAGAATGTGAGATTCTTGGAAGGAAGGAGAATGTGTTTTTGCTACTAGTTTTACGAATTTTGATGCAAAAACTTTCACCATTATCATCTTTGGCTTTTGGTTTTTTTGTTTCTTTTACAGTTATAAGTTATTTAGGATTATCCTATTGCCTTTGATCCAAAATGATGTAATAGAAAAGATGTTGTTTTATATGCTCAATAATATGATTACGTTAATGTTTTAAAGCTTTTGATGTCCTTTTATTTTGAATGCGAATTCGTTTATGGATCCTTTCTACATTGTGACCCATTTTTGTAAATGAGATAGTTATATTTAAAGTTATATCTAATAAGATAAGTGAGCTACATTGAAATCTCATTGTTCCTTTAACATTACCTTAGCTATGGGTTCCTAGTATCTAAGGAAAGACAATTTTAATTATTAAAAAAAACTCAAACATTGGTTACTTGAATGTCTAATTAGGGCATTAAAAAGAGGTCCTAAATGAAAATATGACCAACAAAAATGTAATTCTACCTCTTTCACCAATGTGACTACTACATATTCCACTAAGCCTTCTAAGTCCAAACTTACTAGTCCTATCGATCAAATTGACATCGGCACCTTCATACATGCACTTTTTTCTTCCTAATTTGGTAATTCTAAAACTTTGTCAGATAATGTACTAATTCTTGGTATCTTGATTCTATATGTTGTAATTATATGAGTTTTATATGTTCAATTTTTTAAAAATAAATAATCAATTTTCCATTGCACCCATTATACACACTGTTGATAATTCTCCTATGTTTGTTATCCATATTGGTAATGTGTCTACATTTAACCTCATATTACCAAATACATTTTTAGTTCCGAAGTTGTCATTTAATTTGATCTCTGTTGGTCGACTATGTGATTTTGGTCTTGATGTTCATTTTTCAACTAATGATTTTCATGTTTAGTATCTAAAGATGGGATAAATCTTTATACTGTTACATAAGAAGGGATAATTTTTTGAGCTTACATCACTTCATTTAACCTCGAGTCAATCCAATTTTGGTCTCTTTTTTTCATTTGAAATTTGGCACTCTCATCTTGGTCCTATTTCTTTTAAGCATTTGAATTATTTAGTTTTCCGTGGTTTGTTAGGGTTTTTAGAACAAGAAAATGTTAATTGTTGTGTCTCCTCTACTTTGTATATTAAGGAATTGTTTATACAAAGAAAATTTTTTGTTATGAATCCAAAAGATATTAAGGAATTGTCCATTTTGGAATCACTTTGTTCATTGTTATTATGGATTTAATCCATAGACCTCCTTCTTCTTCCTTAAAGCAAATTTCAATCTAGCTAACTTTTGATTTAAGAGTAATCATGTTTTTTTTTTCATTCCAAATAAATTTTTTAGCATATTCTCAATAGCTTTATTTTGAGTGTGGACTGTTAAGGCAAAGAGGAGTACCAATAAACAATAATCTAATTAGGATAAATTTATCAGCCTCCTTAAGTTAAGCATATGTTGTTCTAATATGTTATTCTTTTGAAAACAAATTTATATAGAGGCTGATATTCACCATGGAATAACTTGGTAGTAGAGATAGAATCACAACTCTTATTATGGTGATCTAGCTTATGTTCATGATTAGGCTAGCGTATCTTAATCTAGAATGCTTCTTTTTATTATATTTATGATGAATGTATCCTTTATCAGTAGCATATCATATTTTACTCTCAGAAATATCTGTGCTCCTATACCACTTGACCAACAGAATCAAAGTGATCCAATCATATGCTTGCTTGATTATTTATTTGTATGTCAAGATTTTTATTTGGCTTCACTCGTACATCTTGAGTCAAACATGATAGTAATTTAAGATCTCTTTCAATTACTTCAGGTTCTGGCTAACATCTTATTGATTGTCTTCTTTGCTTTGTTTTGGTTATCTGCTTTGGTTGTCAGCTCATTCTCGCTCCGTCATCTTTTTCCTTCACGTGCTTTAGTGACTTCTTTTGCGTGTTGGTTGAGGTATGTGAGTTTTGTTATTTACTTGGTTTTATGTACTTTGTTTAATCTGGGTCTTTGTTTGTGGTTTAAACCTCTCATTTGAACTTCGTGCAATTTTAATGTTAAAGACCTGCACCAACCGAAACTTGTTTGTGGTATGAAATTCATTTTACCATTGAATTAAAATAGGACGAGTTTGACTTATAGTTCCAAATATCTGAATTAATATAGGATGGATATGACTTATAGTTCTCCTTACTTTCATATGCGAATCTTTACATGCATCTTTTTAGTGTTGATAATAATAATTTTCTTCTAAATATATTACATAATTTGTATATGTTACCTTACTATATATTTGTCTTCATACACAATCATTTACTTATTATATTTGTAGATAGTACATGATTAATTTAAGTTAAATATCAAAATTCTAACATTAATTTTAATTTTCAATTTTAATAAAAATATCTAAACCATTCAATTAAACATTCCAACTTTATGAAATTAAGTTATTTGTTTTAAGTTCCCATACCAAATCAAGCTGACCAAGAATTTTCCGTCTCACATCCTTTGGTGCATATTTGAATTCTCTTCTAACATATATGATTATAAACAAAAAAAATAGATCTTTAGTTAATAAATAATTTTGATCTTAAGACCTAAGCCTTAACCCATCACTAGTGATGAACCTCCCGTGAGGCTTATCATTGAAAAATACCACAAGCCTAGGAGTCAGAACGACAACTTGCTTTCTTGATTCACAGGTGTAAACTTTAGTGAACATGAAAATTGGTTAATACTTAGGGGATGTTATGTTAAGTTTAGATGTTTTGTAAACTTTGGCGAACATAAAGTATACTAACTATGGAATCACTGTTTGAAATTAACAGTTTTTCATAAATGAGTAATGTTGATAGATCTTGGATGTATAAATGATTAACACTGATGGTTTCATTAATCCTGAGTTGTTGAGGGAGTTGTTCTCAACCTACATATATGGATGGCCCAAATATCATATGTCTATGTAAAAAGTGAAAAACACATTTGTTTCCTTCCTATTAATGAAGTTAATGGACATTTGTTGAGAAAAGAGTTTGCTCCCAATTATTTTGAGTGGACATGAAATGGGGAACCATTGATTTGTAGAACCTCAAGGAGTAATGAGTTTGAAGGGGGGATTGGATTTACAACAAATAATGTGGATGCAGAAGAAAATCCTTATATGCAAATGGTTTATGATGTAATTGGTTATACCTTTCAGGAAAATATAGAAAATCTTGAAGAAGAACCAAATCCGCATGCAAAATAGTTTTATGAGTTACTACACTTAGCTAACTAAGAATTATGGCCAAATTGTGAGACAATGACTCAATTGTCTTCAATTGCTCGAATATTAAACATAAAGTCTAAAGGGCATATTTCTAATCGTAGTTTTGATGAAATTCTTGAATGGTATAATGAATCATTGCCTCCTAATATTACAATGGTTGATAGTTTTTACAATATGAAGAAACTTATTAGGAGTCTTGGTTTGCCTATTGAAAAGATTGATTGTTGCAAATTGGGATGTATGTTGTATTGGGGAGATGATGTGGAATTACAAGAGTGCAAATTTTGTGTTCAATCTAGGTTCAATCCTAGAAAACGTTCAATTAAATAGAAATTAGTACCCTGAAAGTGGATGTATTATTTCCCGCTAACTATGAGACTTAAAAGACTATATGCTTATGATGTTACTGCATCTCACATGAGATGGCATAATAAACACGAACAGGAAGATGGAATAATGAGTCATCCATCAGATGCACTGGCATAGAAACATTTCAATGACACCCATCTTACGTTTGCAGCTGAAAGTAAAAATGTTAGGTTGGGATTGTCGTCGGATGGATTCCAACCTTATTGTGGCAATGATTTTGATGTGTTTTATCTTCCAAATGGGGGCAAAACATGTTGGTTTGACAATCACAGGAAATTTCTTCCTCCAGATCATCTATTTAGACCTAATTAACAAAAGTTCATTAAGAATAGGATGGTAAAAACACCTACTCCCCCTTACAAAGCTGGTGAAGAGATTTTACAGGAGGTCGAGGAATTAGGCTTGCTGAAAGTTGCAGAATTTGAAGCTGATGAACTAAATACAAGCATTAGTAAAAAATTTGGTTGGAGAAAACGAAGCATCATTTAGGATTTGTCATATTGGAAAACTAATTTGATACGTCATAATCTAGATGTGATGCATATTAAAAAATATTTTTGACAATTTGTTCAATAACATAATGAACATTGAAGGGAGGACAAAAGACAATTCAAAATCACGAGCTGATTTGCAACTCTTTTGTAGAAGGAATGAGTTACATAAAAATCTTCGCACCAGTAAATATCCAAAAGCATGTTACACTTTGGACAAAAAAAAGGAAATTTTGTGTGAATGGTTGAAAAGTCTAAAGTTTCCCGATAGTTATGTTTCAAGCTTAGCAAAGTGTATGGACATGAGGAAGTACAAATTATTTAGGATGAAAAGTCATTATTGTCATGTGTTTATGTAAAGGCTAATTCCAATTGCATTTCGGGAGTTGCATAGAGGGATAATTGATGGATTACTATGGTAAAATTATTGAGATACTTGAAATTGAGTTCCCTGCATTACCAATAAAGCGAAGCGTGATATTTAAGTGTGACTGGTTTGATCCAACTCCAAATGTTGGCACAAAAGTACATAGTCGATAAAATCTAGTTGAAATCAACCACCGAAGAAGATTGAGACAATTTGAATCTTTCATGTTGGAAATGCAAGCGAAATAGGTGTGTTATGTCCCTTTTTCTCAGCTTACGACAAGATAAGTCAGATTGGTTGGCCGTTTGCAAAGTTAAACCTAGAGGTGTTTTTGAATCACATGGAAAAGGAGAACAGAAAATTGAAAGTGAATTGTTTCAGGAAGATGTTTATGAAATAAATGCATCTGTCACATATGACGATAATGAACCTTTGAATGATCCATCTAACGAATATATTGAAATTTCATCTGGAGAGGATGACAAGGACCAGAGATCTGAAGAGGAGCCATAGTTTGATTCTTATTCTTCAGAAAAAGAAGATGATTGCAATTTACAATTAAGTGATGATAGTGATTAATTTGTGTTTATAATTGAATATTATATTAAACAAATCAATTATTTTCTTTTCAATATATTATGTAAAATATTGAATTCAAATTCTTAATCAAGGAATGTTGACATGGCCACTGGTTCCAGATGGTAGTAATTCATTCCGTTGGGAGGACTGTGACAAAATTGTCCCTACCAAAGGAATAAACAATGCAAGAAAAATGTTCACTTCATATACTAATGATCGTTTTCCTTCCATGGCCGACCTTTTTCTTCAAGGTGCTTAGTATTATCTAAACAACGTCACTTTCCTTATTATGTACATCTCATTTCCTTTTATGAAGCTATTATATATATTCACATTTGATGGTATATACTACATGTTATTTTAAGCTTCTTTGAATCTCGAAGATGACATGTATGCCCATGGAGGTGGGAGCGATGTCACTATGGTCCATAAAGGATTAGGAAAATCAGTTGTTTTGGAAAATTCATCAATTCCACAGACCTCATCTGGATATTCACGTATGCATGTCACTCCAATTTTGGTTCGTTTAACGGTTTTCTAATATGACAATATCTAAGTTCTAGACTGATTGTGTTTTAGGTAAACCGTTTCGTACTGGTAGTTCATCTAGGGAGCTTATCTTCCATACTAAATCTAGCGATTCATTCACTGTATCCTCTACAAGTTTAGCTATAGAGGAAATGTTGTTACAATAAGGTGTTAAAAACCCTACACCTGAGAAAAGAACTATCACTGTTTCAATTGGTGCGTTCGAACATGTTAGGATCCTTCTCGGGAATCTAGACATTAGGGACTCATTTACCTTTCCTGACTCTTATGTCACTTGGAATCCAAGAAAATAATTATATCATTGTCATTTATGGATGCAATACACTGAACTTAATTTTAAAGTTGATTTATTGTTATATCTATAAGAATTTGTCAAATAACCTCCCTAGTAATTAAGGGTCAAGTTGTGTCCTATTGAGTGTGGGTTGTTATTGCTCTTGTTTTATGACTGTAACAATTGTTAACCTTCTAATTCAAAGTTTGTACTTGAATATGATATTCAACAAATCGCCTTATTTCCTTTTGAATATATTTTGTAAAATATTGAATTCAACTTCTTATATTTCTAGAAAATTCAATAAACAATAAATTTTAGGTAGAAATATGCCACTAAAGAGACAACGTGATGTAATGCGACCCAGGTTTAGATAAAGATTCGAAGGTATTTACTGTGAAGGTGAACCATCACAGTCTACAACTGCAACTAAATCACCTCCTCCCCCTCCAGGGCCTACAGTTGCAGATGACGCATCACCTGTTGTTCCTCATGCTACACCAT
This sequence comes from Erythroxylum tenue, assembly GCA_027568955.1. NCBI lineage: Eukaryota > Viridiplantae > Streptophyta > Magnoliopsida > Malpighiales > Erythroxylaceae > Erythroxylum > Erythroxylum tenue. The sequence continues at coordinate 3,142 of JAOSBM010145309.1, read as the reverse complement.
CCACCACTCCTACATCATCCACTACCCTTATATCAAATGAAGGAGACGGCCGCCAGTCTGGAGCTGAGGGACTTGATGGAAGAATGTACATAACAATTGTCAATAATATATAAGTAAAATTACATGAAACACTATATGTTTATAATTAAGTTATAGGTTTAAAATTTTGCAAATAGTATAAAATTATTTTCTCTTATATTAGGTTGATTCCGCGTGGACATTATTCTAGAAATATGACATCTAAATTTAAGGAGCGGATTAATCCTGAGAGTTATGTATGGAAGAATATCTCTCAGGCCACAAAGGCATTTTACTTTCAAGAGTTTAAGGTATAATAAAAAAACTATTTTCTTTTTAATTGATTTTTATACATTAATTAGATAAATATTATTACAATATAAGTATTTATCAAATTTTTTCCTTTTATTTCAAAAAGAATTTTTCTGGGATTCTGATTTCGATGCGGTCATACATAAAGAATGGGACAGACAAGCATGTACACGTTATCGTGACTTTATTAGTGCGATACACAAGGTTGGTGTACGACCGCCTTATATTATGAGCAAATATGGAGTCGTTGGTAGGAGTATTGGACATCACCTAAGGCAATGTCCATCTCAGAGCGTAACTTGATCAACAGAAGTGGAGGCCCGGGGGGAGAGGGTCTTCCCGTACATATGAGAGGATCAATTACCCACCGCGAGCATGCAAAGAGAATTGTAAGTATCTAAACTTTACATTTATATTCTAATTGTTTTACTTTACGGTATTTCAATTTAAATTGAAGTGTAAATGTTGGAATGAAAATATGTGTATTATGGATAATGATAATGGTATAAATGTCTAGTGCTATATATGGCTGTGTTGAGTTATTTTCTTTGTTGAAAAGGAGGTAAATATCATAAAAATAGAGGAAACTCTGTCAAAAATTTTATAAATTCTAGTTCACTTATAACATTTAATTCTTATGCAGGAAATGTCTATGGGCATGAGGCCTACACCCCGTCAGCTGTTTTTGCACACTCACACTAAGAAGTATGAAGGTCTGACATTCGTCAACACCTGATATAGAAAACTTAATGTATGTGAAATGTATTCTTTAATATTAATTCTTAATAATTATCACTTACTAATATAAACATTGCCTCTCAATAGGACCAAATACAAGAAAGATTCAGTGACAGTCTCAGCACGAACAAGTTATTGATGAGAGTTAGACATATCTTGATGTAGTGGGTGGTAGGGATCGTCGTGGAAGGATCTTCAGGCTAGGTTCATTTACGAACACATATTATTCACAATCCTCCACGTTTAGTACAATAGCATCTAGTAGACAGTCGTAAACCAATGAAGCAAATCAGCTTTGGACCACAGTAGAGACATTGATGGACTACATAGCTCAGCTAAGACATGAGGTGGATGAGTTGAAGGCGAGGGCTAGCACCTCAGAGTACCCACGGTCATCAGGACAATAGGTTGTTGTAGTAATTTGCTTTGAATTACAAATACTTATTATCTACACTATAATGTTTTTATTATCAATTAAGATAATTTTAACTTTATATCATCAATCAACTTTTTGTTTAAACAAATTAAATATATAAACAAATCAAAATTTTATGCACATATAATTCATAACTTTTGAAATTATGCATTAATCATAAGATCATTAAATAAAATTTAATGCCAGATTTTTTAAAAATTTTTAATTTTCTTTATGGATGGAAAATAAAAGTTCATCGGTAAAATGCACTATATTTACCAACAGAACACCATAAATCGTCTGTAAAATGTGTGATATTTACCGACGGTTACTCTTTGTTCTATCGGTAATATTGCAAGCCAACGACAACTTAACTGTCAGGATTTTCTGAACCGTCAGTATACTCACCGACGATTAATCATAATCGTCAAAAATCTCACCGACACAATAACTAGTACTGTCGGAAAATATTCTGAAGGAATATTTAGGTCTGTAGGTGAATTTACCGATGGTTCATAGCAAATCCGTTGGTAAATTTACCGTACCGACAGTCAAATCCATCCATCGGTAAATTTACCTACGGCCGTTTTAACAACGTCGTTATCCGTCAGTTGATTCTATCTATAATTTATATTACCGACGAAATCCAAATATTTTCTGCCTGTAATTTCTATCGTTAAACGACGTTTTTCTTGTAATGTCTTCCTCCTTAAGTGCTAGCAACAAAGTTGGTTAATCCTCTTCCTTACTATCTACAAAATTAGCTCTTGTCTCACCATTATTCAAGGAACTATGACATTCCTAAGAATAATGGACAAACTTTTGACATTTATAGTATTTCATACCTCCTTTCATTTATCTTCAAATTATAGCCTCATCCTTTACCTCTTGTACTTCCACGACCTCTACTTGATTGAAAATCTCTCGCCCCTATCATTGAGGTTGTCTTGGTTACCTCTTCCTCTTCCACTTTGGCGACGTCTATGACCTCGTCCTCTTCCTTGTCCACAACTTCGTTGAATTTCTCCTTTATCTTCCTTCAAATATTTCTTGGCTTGTAGATCTTACTCCAATGCTTCTCCTTGTCTTCTATTAATCTTATGTTCATAGGTTTAGGAGGATCCCTCTAGTTGCTCAATAGTAATCTCCTCCAAAATTTTCAATTCTTCAATTGAGCACACCAAATAGTCAAATTTTGGAGTGAGAGTTCGAAGGATCTTCTCTATCACACGAACATCCTCCACCATTGTAACATCCCGTTACCCATGTTGAAGCTAGAATTGTAAATATAAGAGATTATTAAGAAATTAGAAAGTGCATTACAAGCTCATGCATAAGATAGCATACACATACACGTGAATAGTGAACTTTGCACATGAAAATAACTATACATGCATTCATTGACATTTTATGGGTATAAGTGTTTATAAATGTGTTTATATTGAGAATTGTAGTTCGTACATGTTGAAAAATGATTTGGAGAGTTTATTTAGTGATTTAGTTTTTTTGGTGAATTTTAAGAAAATTTCTGAAAATTTGGGGTAATTTTTGGACTAGGAAAAATATCAAGTGGCAAGACAAATGTTAAATGGTAGTAGAAATTATTGTCCAATGGCAATGGAAATTTTGATAAATGATTTTAGGATTTATTGACAAGTG
>JAOSBM010145178.1:0-13646 GCA_027568955.1 Erythroxylum tenue | reverse complement strand
TCAACAATCATAAAACATATCCAAATTATCTCACCATAATAACATGTAACATGGATCCCCTCAACCAAGATAAGAAATTAGTTACTCATAATTGAATTGAAATCAAAGAAAATAACAAAGCAATATGTCTTCATCCCTAGTCTTTGATAGAAAGCTACAAAAATCTTGTCTGAAATTCTGCAGAAAACGTAAAACAAGAAGAACAAGAAGGTGCGGCAGCCAAAGGTAAAATACACGATGATCCCCTCTAACCCTAATACATATATATATATATATATATATATATATATATGCGGCAATCACCCAAGCCTCCTATTTGATGTGAATCTCCTCATTATCTTCTCTTGATTTTGTCCAGATTAGATGCACTTCTATTTTTGGTGGGAGACTTCTTGAAAAGATGGCAAGAGGATCTTTAAAGATTATGTTTTAATTGGAATCAAATCCTGGAATTTTATCTGCAAACTCCAGATTCCATCCTTAGGCGTGCCCATGCTTAATCTCTGAATTTCAGCCAAATTAGGGATTTCAGATTTCTTTCTTTCTTTTGCATCTTTTTGATCCTTTTTCGTCCTTAGAGTGTTGAAAACTATCTGTAAACAATTATAAGGTAATTCCATCAATTTCGACTAATAATTTCAACACATCTACGAAACTTAAGTCTAAAATATATGCAATTTAAATGACTTAACAAATTCCCCCACACTGAACCTTTGCTCGTCCTCGAGCAACATATCAAACCATTTGACTCAATCAATTCATCCTTCAAAAATCAAGTGCACAAAATCCATCAACTTGGGTCAGGTGCACAGGTGAGGTGAAAACATGGTAAAGGGTTCGTCACAATTAAAATTTTGAGATAAACATGAACAAAAAGGAATACACTACTCATACTAACTCAAGCCACTATGCTTTATTCTTTCTTTTTCTTTTCATTTTCTGATTTTTTTTGTTAAGAACAAAGGAAAATAATAACAACAAGAGAAAATGATAACCACATGAGTAGATGTACTTATAAAAGTATCTCAGAACGTAATATATAACAAAAGTCTCAATTTACTTAACGCTTCATTCAACTTGTGATAAGGTAAGGCTAATGGGATATTTGGTTTTCTAATGTGAGGTGATTAATTGAAGAACAAGGATAAGGCTCAAAAAATATTGCAAAAGGGAAAATACTAGGTGGATTAATTTTAAGCCAAAGGGTTTTAAAACAAAGAAGGCCTTAATCACTTCTAAGTTCCTTGTGATTAAACAAACTCAAACCGGTTCCATGCATCACACAATTCAACCAAATAATATGACATAAAGATAACGTCATTTCGGCTCAAGATTCGCTCACAGGTTGATGTTAAGAATTCACCTTAATTTCGCAATTTACTTCCTCACTCCAATGTCAGAATTTTGACTAAATCTATAAGATCAGCTATTGCAATCAATCAATATGTTCCATCTTAAAATTGACTTAGCCCAAATCAACTTCATGTATACTCCCAATGTCATCCAAACTACTATGACCAAGCTTCATGGGTCAACATGCAACTCCATACACAAAAATATCCAAAAATGTTCACACAAAAGCCAAAATTATTCACATCAAAAGTCTAAAGTACTCCCCCACACCTAAACCAACATTGTCCGCAATATGAAAGAAGCATAAAAAATTAAAGGAAAAGAGTTAGAGAAAGCTTCTCTGTTTGGAGGTGTCGAGATCAAGGTGTTGGCGGGTGTGGTGATTGAAATCCTTCATACTCCCAGTAGGCCATCAGGTTGTTCTCCAAGAGGTGCTTGGACCGTTCAAGTCGGCTAAGGCGAGCATCTAAGTCATCATTTGTTTGTGAATGAGCACTAGAGTCCGCCGGTGGTGGATTGCTAGGTACAACTGATGGTATCCGACGTCGTCCGATTGAAGTACTTGTTGTTGGAAAGGTAGTTGGGCCAGGAATGATAAAAACGAGGCGGCCATGGCTGAGATCCACAATTCCCATCCTACAAAGCCATTCTATATCCAATGGCTCTATACCACAAGCCACAGTCAAATTAGTATTATCAAGATCCAAAACGCCCAAATTAACTTCCATCTGTGTGATATAGGAACCAAGGATTAATGGTTTCGACTGCTTTTGCAAAACAGAATGAAATAGATACATAAACCAAAAACCCAAATTGACGGGAATGTGCCTATCCATACACCACAAGAAATAAAATTCAGCCTTGGATAAAGTGCCCGCAGCATCCTTCCGACTAGAAAAATTAAATGCTAACAACTTATGAATAATCTTGTCAATGGGATTAATAAGAAAAGAACCTTTGGACAGGCTAGCATTATACGGACGATTATCAGCAGACCATCGACGCCACAATTTTGAAGCATTAAAATCCACATGAAAATCATATTGGGCATTTAGAAATAATTCGTTTTCAATTTCAGCAGTAGATATAAAGCCCAAAGCAACATTAAACTCAGCTATGGAACATGCAAATTCATTCCCTATTAACCGAAATTCAGCAGCCTCCTTGGTATTCACATCAAAAGTTTTGTATTAATTAAACTGGAACGTAGTGTAAAATTCCCTCGTTATTTCCTCAAAAGCAGGGAAATTGATTTGGGAAAACGAACTCCATGCAGTAGGACCCATTAATTGCATAAAGGAATCATACACATGTAAAGCCTCAAGGGTGTCGGTGTTGATTGACTTACATGGACAGATCTGGCGTTGGCATAGATTTTCGAATTTTTCGGTATCCTCAGGCAACACGAAGGAAGTGCAACCTTCAGTTCGAGTGGTCAATCGTGTTCGAAATTCCACCTCCTTGCCTCTTTGGGACCGAAGACATGTTCTTGGGGCGGGCTAGAGGGGCGTTGGTGCTGGTGCTAAAACCGTGGTGGTCGTCGGCGATCGGGACGGTGGTTGAGGTGGGTCGTTGTCGGTGGTAGACCGAATAGGGTTGGGTTCTCTTCGTGCTTGGCTCTTGGTCCTGGGCATTGTTCCAATTTCTGGGAAACAACCTGCAAAACCAGAGAAATCCACAACAAGAAAAAATACTGAAGGGCTGAAGGGGGTTAGTGGAGAATGAGAGAGGGAAGTTGCGTGAATGTGGGAGAAGAAGATGGAATTTGTGGACTAAGGCAGAGGGAGATGGATTATCGGCAGCTAACAGATGGAGAAGAAGGGGGTTAGGTCGAAAACAAAGGGGAAAAGAATTTGGGGGGAAAACTAGTAAGGGGGGGCGGTAACGTGATTTTTTCGTTTTTGTTTTTCAATTTTTTTAATTTAATTAATGTAAAAAGAAAAAGAAAATAGAAGGCAACATGACAGAGAAAAATACTAAAGATAAAAATAAATATAACCATAAAAATAAAGTGAAATTCCTAACTAAATAATGAAAATAAAAACTAGTAAGGAAATAACAATGACAAACCTGAACACTTTATGGGTTTCCCTAAACATGCTTCTTTAAAGTCGTGAACTGTGCCAACTCTATTTCGTCAACCTGTTTACATGGAGAATTTTCATAATATGGCTTGAGACGGTGTCTGTTGACCTTGAATATTTTAGAAGTACCGATGCTTTGAATTTCTACCGCACTATGAGGAAAAATGTTAGTAACAATAAACGGCCCAATCCAACGAAATCGTAATTTTCCTAGAAATAACTTAAGCTTTGAATGATAAAGAAGAACTTTTTGTCCAATAGAAAACTGTTTCCTAAAAATCATTCTATCATGAAAAGTCCTAGTTTTTTCCTTGTAAATTTTCGAATTTTCATATGCCTCATTACGAATCTCTTCTAATTCTTGCAATTGCAACTTCCTACTAGTACTTACCTCCAATTGATCCATATTCAATTGCTTCACGCCCAATAAGCTCGATGTTCGATTTCCACAAGTAAATGACAAGGCTTACCAAAAACTAACCTGTAAGGCGACATGCCTTTATGAGTTTTGTATGCAGTCCGGTAGGCCCACAAAGTATCATCTAGGCGAAGACTCCAATCCTTTCGGTTCGGATTCACCACTTTTTCTAGTATAGAATTGATCTCTCTGTTGGATACCTCAGCTTGCCCACTGGTCTGCGGATGGTAGGCGTTAGAGACTCTATGTGTAATGCCACATCTTTTCATCAATGCTTCGAAAATCCTGTTGCAAAAGTGCGTTCCTCGATCGTTAATAATGGCTCGAGGCATACCAAACCTGACAAAAATATCCGATTTAACAAAATCAATTACCGTTTTACCATCATCAGATATAGTAGCCTTAGCTTCAACCCGCTTGGAAATGTAGTCCACTGTCAACAAGATATAATTCTTACCAAAAGAAGAGGGGAAAGGACCCATGAATGATAAAGAAGAACTTTTTGTCCAATAGAAAACTGTTTCCTAAAAATCATTCTATCATGAAAAGTCCTAGTTTTTTCCTTGTAAATTTTCGAATTTTCATATGCCTCATTACGAATCTCTTCTAATTATTGCAATTGCAACTTCCTACTAGTACTTACCTCCAATTGATCCATATTCAATTGCTTCACGCCCAATAAACTCGATGTTCGATTTCCACAAGTAAATGACAAGGCTTACCAAAAACTAACCTGTAAGGCGACATGCCTTTATGAGTTTTGTATGCAGTCCGGTAGGCCCACAAAGTATCATCTAGGCGAAGACTCCAATCCTTTCGGTTCGGATTCACCACTTTTTCTAGTATAGAATTGATCTCTCTGTTGGATACCTCAGCTTGCCCACTAGTCTGCGGATGGTAGGCGGTAGAGACTCTGTGTGTAATGCCACATCTTTTCATCAATGCTTCAAAAATCTTGTTGCAAAAGTGCGTTCCTCGATCGCTAATAATGGCTCGAGGCATACCAAACCTGACAAAAATATCCGATTTAACAAAATCAATTACCGTTTTAGCATCATCAGATATAGTAGCCTTAGCTTCAACCCACTTGGAAATGTAGTCCACTGCCAACAAGATATAATTCTTACCAAAAGAAGAGGGGAAAGGACCCATAAAGTCCATTCCCTAAACATCAAAAATTTCACATACCAGAATGTTCGTCAATGGCATTTGATTCTTGGATCCCAAGTTACCTGATCTTTAACAACGATTGCAAGACTTGCAAAACATGTAAGAGTCATAAAATAACTTAGGCCAAAACAGTCCACATTCTAAAATTTTTTGAGCAGTTCTTTTGGGGCCGAAGTGTCCCCCACACACAGATGAATGAAAAAATTGTAAAATAGATGAAATTTCCTCATCTGTGACGCATAGCCTAACAATCTGATCAGAACAAAATTTTCATAGGTGAGGTTCATCCCACATATAATATCTAGCCTCTTGCTTGATTTATCTTTTTCAGCTCTAGATAGATCACTAGGTAAATACTTAGTTACTAAAAAGTTCACTATGTCTGCATACCAAGGGGTTACCTGTTGAATTGCGAAAAGGCTCTCATCCGGAAAGTTGTCGTGAAGGACATCAGGCGTAGTACTTGTTTTGATTCGACTTAAGTGGTCAGCCACCAGATTCTCTGCTCCTCTCTTATCGTGAATTTCTAGGTCAAATTTTTGGATCAGTAGTATCCATCGAATCAATCTTGGCTTGGCTTCTTTCTTGTTTACCAAGTACCTTAGTGTTGCACAGTCAGAGTAGATGATCACCTTTGTCCCCAGCAGATAGGACCAAAAATTTTCCAACCCAAAGACGACCGCTAAAAACTCCTTCTCCGTTATGGAATAATTTTTTTGGGCATCATTAAGTGTCATAGAAGCATAATAGATAACATGAGGTATGTCCACTTTTTGTCCCAACACAACGCCTACGGCATAATCTGACGCATCGCACATCAACTCAAAAGGTATGTCCCAACGTGGTGATTGAATGATCGGTGTTGTAGTGAGTCGCTCCTTTAGCTCAACAAACGCTCTTTGGCATTGCTCGTTAAAGTCAAATTTCACATCTTTTTGAAGCAATTGGCACATAGGTTTCGCAATTTTTGAGAAATCTTTGATAAATCGCCGATAAAACCCTGTATGACTAAGAAAAAAACGAACTTCCCGCACATTCGCGGGGTAAGACAAAGATCGAATAATGTCTATCTTGGCTTTATTGACTTCAATCCCTTTTGAAGAAATAGTGTGGCCCAAAATAATGCCTTGATTAACCATAAAGTGACATTTTTCGTAATTTAAAACTAGAATAGTTTCAATGCAACGTTTGAGCACTTTTTCAAGGTTAATAATGCATGCTTCAAAAGATTCCCCATATATCGTGAAATAATCCATATAAATTTCCATGCAATTTTCCACAAGATTTGAGAAAATACTTACCATACACTGTTGGAATGTCGCTGGTGCATTGCACAATTCGAATGGCATTCGTCAGTAAGCGAAGGTACCGAATGAGCATGTGAAGGTCGTCTTTTTCGGATCCTTTGGTTCCACCAAAATCTGATAATATCCTGAATAACCATCTAAACAACGATAGTGAGATTTACTACGTTAGTCTTTCAAGCATCTGATCAATAAAAGGAAGCGGAAAGTGATCTTTTCTAGTTACTGAATTAAGCTTCCTATAATCTATGCATACTCGCCAACCATTTTAGACACGAGTCAGAATTAACTCACCATTGCTATTTTCAATTATCGTAACACCAGTTTTCTTTGGTATGACCTGTACTGGACTTACCCACTTACTATCCGAAATCGGATAAATAATGCCCCCGTCAAGAAGCTTCAAAATCTCTTTCTTCACCACTTCCATCATGGTTGGGTTTAGACGACGTTGCGGCTGCCTTACCTCTTTCGCCTCGTCTTCCATCAAAATTCGGTGCATGCATATGGTGGGACTAATTCCTTTCAAATCAGCTATTGTCCAGCCGAAAGCTTCTTTATACGCCTTCAAAACATTGATAAGTTGGCTTTCTTGCACATCCGAAAGTTGATTAGAAATAATCAAAGGCAATGTATCTTTCTCACCTAAAAGATGTATTTAAGATGACTAGGCAAGCTTTTTAATTCTATTGTTGGTGGACTGATCAATGATGGCAGCAACTTGTCTACTCCTTGGGATGTTTCCACGGACGTGAGTTGCTGGAGGGTTGGTGGATTGATCTCCTTCAATTTGGGAAATAATGCTTCAATTTGTTATCAAGCACCACCGAATCCTTATTCCCATTCCACTGTGACGTTTCTTCTTTGGGTTCTCTAGATAATGTTAATTGCTCCTTTTCTGACCAATGTTGTGCGTTATTTAATTGCTCCTTTAATTCTCTAGATGACGTAAACTCCTTATTCTCTTGCCCATTTAAAGTATTCTGCTGTTGTCCTCCAACTGACGCAGATTCCTCCCATCCATGCCCAATTGACGCATTCTCCACTAATTCCATGTCATCTGCGTCTTTAGCTTTCAAAATCTAGCCCTCCTGCACCCAAGTGTCAACAAAATCTACGGAGACAACAAATTGTTCATGTTATGTAATTTTCATGGTATTATAAATATTGAATTTAATTAAATCACCATCAAATTCCATTGTTAACGACCCATCATGAACATCTATTTTGGTTCTAGTCGTTTTCAAAAATGGCCTTCCAAATAGAATCGAAGTGGAAGAGGATGTGTCATCCATGCCCATCTGTAAAATATAAAAATCAGTCGGGAAAAGCATGTTTCCTACTTGAACCAATATGTCTTCTAACACTCCTTTTGGGTACGTGTTTGATCGATATGCTAATTGAATTACTACGTTAGTTTCTTTAAAAGGTCCAACATTCAAAGATGCATATACATCATATGGCATGACATTGATGGACGCACCCAAATCTAACATAGCTCTCTCAATTCACAAATTACCAATTTGGCACGGGATAGTAAACATACCTGGATCTTGGCATTTTGGTGGGAGCTTTTTCTTTTGTAAGATGGCTGAAACGTTTTCTCCTAATTGAACTTTCTCATCAAATTTCAAATTCCTCTTTGACGTACAAAGCTCCTTAAGGAATTTAGCATATTGCGGAATCTGGTTAATTGCATCAAGAAGAGGAATATTTACCTGGACCTTTCGGAAAGTTTCCAAAATTTCCTTTTCTTGTTCTTCCTTCTTCGCTTTTGCTAATCGACTCGGAAAAGGAGGTGGGAGCACCTTGTTTTGCACGACTTTCTGCGTCTCTTCAGGTGGGTGCATTATTTCTTCCTCTATTTCTCATTTAGAATTTTTGGAATTGATTTCGGTAATTCTTTATCACTCCGCAATGTGATAGCCTTTGCGCTTTTTCTAGGATTTACCTCCGGTTGCGCTGGAAAATTACCAAAATTTTGTGCTTCCAGTCGGTTGACAGCAGCTGCAATTTGACTTAACTGATTCTCAAAATTCCTATTTTGAGTTTCTAAATTCCTATGTTGATTTTCCAAATTTCGAATACTTGCTTCCGTATTCCGCTAAAACGTCAAAGTGTTAGTGGTCAAAGTTTGTAACATATCTTCCAAAGAAGACATACCTTTGGCAGTTGACGTCATATTTGGATTTTGACGCGCCACATATAGTTGTCTATATGGCTGAAAATTTGTGGCTGCGTGTGGCCCTTGAGGATTCCCATATCGCAAGTTCGGATGATCGCGCCATCACGGATTATAAGTATTGGAGAATGGGTCGTACTTCCTTTGATTTGGCCCAGCAAATCCACCCATGGAATTCACCTGTTACGCATTTTCTTCCTGCAAAATCGGACATGAATCAATAGGATGTCCTAACATTGAGCATATACCACATACCTTAGGTTCTTCTTTTCTCGTGACCGCTAACTATCGCACCAAAGAAGTGAGGTCATCTAATCTCTTTTCCAACGAGGTCGCACTGACTTCATTCACGCCCTTTTGCCCATGCCCTGTACAGATTCCGAATTGTTGCATGTTGGAAGCCATGTTTGCAATCAACTCTCTTTCGGTCACTAGTGTTTTGTCGACTAAGGCACCAGCACTGGCAGCGTCAATCATGCTCCTGTCAGAAAGCAAAAGTCCTTCGTAAAAATATTGAATTAACAATTGTTCAGTTATCTGATGGTGTGGACAGCTAGCGCATAATTTCTTAAATCTTTCCCAATATTCGTAGAGTGTTTCTCTCGTATGTTGACGAATTCTACAAATCTCTTTCCGAATATTGGCTACTTTCAATGCTGGAAAATACTTTTCGAAGAAAAGTCTCTTCATCTCAGCACACGTCTGCACGTTTTCTCTAGCTGAATAGTATAACCAGTCTTGCGCATCATCTTTAAGGGAAAACAGAAAAGCTCTCAGCTTGATTTGCTACCCCGTCACATTAGTCAGCTTCATACCCATGCAAACTACATCGAATTCCTTCAAGTGCTTATATGAATCTTCTCCTGGTAAACCCTTGAAAATAGGCAATAAGTGAATCAATCCAGATTTTAATTCAAAATTATTATTACCACCTAAATTTGGAAAATTAATGCAGTGTGGTTGTTGCGCGTCAGTTGGCGCAGCTAATTTGCGAAAAGTGAGGTTGGCAGCTATCCTATCCATCTTCTGCTTCTCTTTTCGTTGTTTAGTTTGTTTCTATAGTTTTTCGTTGTCTTTTCGATCTCAGGATTATACTGCAAATTATCTGATTGGTTTGAACGCGTAACGTACATAAACCTTCAAAATTCTCCGGCAACGGTTCCAAAATTTGGTGATGCTGTCGCTTGCAACCAAATATAAAATATTTCACTCTCGTTAAAACAAATTAATGTAGTAGCAGTAAGAGGATATCGTTCCCACGAGAAATTTTACGATTATGGAATTACGAATTCAAACGGCACAAATAATGGAAATAAGAAGGGGGGTTTTGTTCACTCACGGCAATAACAATAAAAATCAAAGGAAAAATCTCAAATTGAAAGAATAAATAAATCTAAAAATTCAATAGGAAAAATACCTTGGTTTCGGGTCACCGATGTTACCATGCTATTATGGATCCTCGAAATAAAATTTCAATTATCAATAAACATTCATTGGGGAAAATTTTCTCTTAAGTGTAATGACTAGGAACATGTATCCTAGCAATCTTATTAAACAATAACCTAGATACGATCATAGGTAAAATTGAATAATAGCATTAAGAATCAAGAACCAATGACAAGTGAAAGACATGTACGACATGCAATCAATCAAGTGAATACCTTCTTAGAATTTTCCGACTCTAACGTAGAGAGGTTAATCCTAATTGCTACTTATGGTTACCGAAATTGAACATCATATTTCGTTAACCTAGCGATTGAACTAATTAATCTCTAGTTGCGCACATAGAAACTAAAAAATCTAATTTAACAGACAGATCTAAAGATATTCAATGTTCATCAACAATCATAAAACTTATCCAAATTATCTCACCATAATAACATGTAACATGGATTCCCTCAACCAAGATAAGAAAATTAGCTACTCATAATTGAATTGAAATCAAAAAAAATAACAAAGCAATATGTCTCCATCCCTGGTCTTTGATAGAAAGCTACGAAAATCCTGTCTGAAATTCTGCAGAAAATGTAAAACAAGAAGAACAAGAAGGTGAGGCAGCCAAAGATAAAATACACGATGATCCCCTCTAACCCTAATACATATATATATATATATATATGCGGCAATCACCTCATTATCTTCTCTTGATTTGATGTGAATCTCCTCATTATCTTCTCTTGATTTTGTCCAGATTAGATGCACTTCTATTTTCGGTGGGAGACTTCTTGGAAAGATGGCAAGAGGATCTTTAAAGATTGTGTTTTAATTGGAATCAAATTCTGGAATTTTGTCTGCAGACTCCAGTTTCCATCCTTAGGCGTGCCCACGCTTAATCTCTAAATTTCGGCCAAATTGGGGATTTCGGATTTCTTTCCTTCTTTTGCATCTTTTTGATCCTTTTTCGTCCTTAGAGTGTTGAAAACCATCTGTAAACAATTATAAGGCAATTCCATCAGTTTCGACTAATAATTTCAACACATCTACGAAACTTAAGTCCAAAATATATGCAATTTAAATAACTTAACACTTGTATATGGCAAGGCATGCCATTTACCTTTGGTGTTAGAACATCGAGCCTATTGGGCCGTTAGGAAGTTAAACATGGATTGGAAGCTAGCAGGTGAGAAGAGATTGTTATAACTTAATGAATTAGAAGAGTCGAGGTTTAATGCTTACATAAATGCCAAGTTTTACAAGGAAAGGACAAAGAAGTGGCATGATGCTCACATCAAGAAGAAGGAGTTCAAAAGTGGGGACTTGGTGTTGTTATTTAGTTCTTGACTTCAATTATTTCCTGGAAAGATCAAGTCAAGATGGAGTGTACCCTTCAAGGTTTTTCAAGTGTTTCCTTATGGAGCTTTGGATTTGGAAAATGAGAAGGATAAAGTAGTCAAGGTCAATGGGCATAGATGCAAGCCATACTATGGAGGGACATACTCACAAGAAAGGGAAGTCATCTCTTTCCTTTATCCTTCATAAAAACATGTGAAATGGTCAAGCTAATGACCTTAATTTAGAATGTTTACCTTTCTTTTGCTTACTTGTGAGTTTGATTTGTTTGGTTTTGATTATGTTTTGTTTGAGTTTTAGCTTGTTTTCTTTTCAAATTTCTTATTGGTTAGTTGATTTTGATGTGTTAGTAGGTTAATTAAATGTTGGTAATGCATTTTAAGCTTAGAAGAAGGCTAAGAAGTTGGAAAAGTTAGATATTCCATGATCGTGGAAATTGGGTTGGTTCCCATAATCGTGGGTTAAGGCTTCAAACCTTCTTTTACACTTATTTCACGTTACCCATTCAAGAATACAAGTATTTGATGAGTTTTTATTTCTTTCTCTCTCTAAAATGTGCTCACCTCTCTTTTGCCTATTTTTGCAGATTTTTCTTCTTCAATGGCTCCAAAAAAGCTTGTTGCCCAGAAACCAATCGACCAATTGTGCCTTTAAATCTCCGAAGAAGGCAAAATCGATATGGTATCCAATTTTCACACCCTATTCCCAATTTTTTCGGAAGAAGAAGATATGAGATTCTGGGACTTTAAAGATAGATAATTATCATCTCCTAGATACTTTGATTTTGCATTGTTAGAAACTCTAGTTTTGAGGTGCAACATTGAACGATTAGCTGCAAATATTGGTTAGGGTTGTAACATCCCGTCCCTATATTAAGGGTTAAGGCCCGAAATTTTAGTACATGTGAGCTCAAAGAGAAAGTTAGACAATGCATTTTCTTGTGCAAGCATCATGTTAACATATATGTATATAGATATGGAATGTTTTCGTATAAAAAGTGGTACATGCATTCATTGACAACTTCTGGGTATAAATGATATTAAATGTGATTTTATTGAAAAGGTTGAGTAGAAGGAGTAGAAAGAGTGATTTTGGTACGAGTTGTGATAAGGAAGATTTAGAAACAAGATTTGCAGTAATTTGGAAAATGTTCACTGAGTGTGCTTCGGTCTGTTAACCATAACATTTTCTCTAGCTATCCAAACGAGATGATTCTTAATTTGGAGTAAACTAGGAACATATGGCTACATTTCTTATGAAGACATCGAATTTCAGTTCTATCTCTAAGAGTCTCAAAATTTCATCAAGTTACGAGTTTGGTGCAGTACGTTGGTGTATGAAAGGAAAGTTTGTTGTCAAACTTTAGGGGTAAATTTGGGATTTATATAAAGATATTTTGACTAAGTTTCCTTCTGGAAAGTTGTAGATCTTTCTTTTATCTTTCCAACGGTATATAGTATGAAAATTTTGGATATCGAAGTCAAAAGTTATGATTCTTGTAAGTGGAGATGTTCTGGGCAAAAACCAGACGGAAAAAGATAGACGATAGAAAAGCAAACGGAAAAAGATAGACGATAGAAAAGCAGACGGAACAAGATAGACCATAGAAAAGCAGACTGAAAAAGATAGACGATAGAAAACCAAACGAAAAAAGATAGACGATAGAAAACCAGACGGCGAAAGATAGACGATAGAAAAGCAGACGAAAAAAGATAGACGATAGAAAATCAGACGGAAAAAGATAGACGATAGAAAAGCAGACGGAAAAAGATAGACCATAGAAAAGCAGACAGAAAAAGATAGACGATAGAAAAGCAGACAGAAAAAGATAGACGATAGAAAAGCAGACAGAAAAAGATAGATGATAGAAAAGTAGACGGAAGAAAAGTAGACGATAGAAAAGTAGACCGAAAAAAAGTAGATGATGCAAAAGTGAGACGATACAGAAGGTTGACGATAGAATTGGCCTTCGAGATCTTCATGAAAGTTGTAGATCTCGAACAATGGAACAAAAACAATGTCAATCCGACATCTGTAGCAAAAGGTATGGCATTCGCACTGAGACATGTACATTACAAGTGAAGGCATAAACGTGTTGGAGTCTTTCGGCCATAACTTCTTCACTAGACCTCCAAATGACATGATTCTTGAACCATTGGATTCGTAAGACTTTGCTCTTCATCTCCATCAAAAATCAAAGCAAAACTGAAATGTATGGAGAGAGATTAAGTGAAAAGAGTGAGACGTGTGCAGTGAGTTTGTTCTTCAATAATATGAACTGGTGTTATCTCACTGCACATACTTCAGTATTTTGATGTTTTCTGGATCAGTAGAGGTCAAAATGA
>JAOSBM010145147.1:0-13652 GCA_027568955.1 Erythroxylum tenue | reverse complement strand
GTATCTTAAGCATTTTTATGTCAATAATTGCTAAGTGTAAATGATTAAAAATATCAACAATTAAACACATATCATTTACTGTAGAGAAAGGGGAGCTAGAATTGTGGAATCACAAACGACTAAGTTTGTAGAATATGATGTCTATAATGAGGCTGGTCCTCCTTTCCCTTCAGATGAGATTACGGTGGATACTATAGTTGTTTCATATCCACCACTTATACAGTAAGGTTCAGTAGATCAAGGTCCTAGTACCATACCTGTATAGGAACAGGAACTCATACTTGTACAAATAGAGCTTCCTAGGGTACCAGAACCAATGTAATTGCAAAAACCCATTAGAAAGAGATGAACTATTATCTCATCTGATTACATAGTCTATTAGGGTGAACAAGCCTATGATATTGGACATATTGTGTATCCAGTTACTTTTATAGAAGTTATTTCTGGACCCCATACAGATTTGTAGTGGGATACAATGAATGAAGAGATGCAATCCATGAAGCATGATAAGGTATGGGAGCAAGTTATCTCAAAATTGTAAACGTATCAGTTGTAAATGGTTTTTCAAGACCAAAAGGACTCTCAGGGTAAAGTTGAGCAATTTATGGCTCGGTTGATTGCCAGAGAGTTCACTTAAAGAGAAGAGATTAACTTCAATGTTACCTTTTCTCCTGTATCCTCTAAGGATGCATTTAAAGTGATCATGTCAATAGTAGCTCATTATAATATGGAGCTACATCTGATGGATGTCAAAACTGCTTTCCTGAATGGCGACCTTTATGAAGAGGTCTATATGGAGCAACTTGAAGGATTTCAAGATTAAGTAGAGATTGAAAAAGTTTGAAAATTGAGAAAATCAATATACAGAGGCTTCTAGACAGTGATACATAAAGTTTGATGAGGTTTTAAACCTCTTTTGGCTTTATGGAAAATAAAGTTAGAAGATGCTTGTACTACAAGGTCAGGGGGAGCAAAGTTATCTTCCTATTATTATATGTAGATGATATAATGCTCGCATAAAATGACTTGACCATGTTGTATTGACATGAAAGACCTTGAAGAAGCAACTTTTGTCCTATGTATTCATATTCACCGTGGCAAATCTCAACACTCTTTAGGCCTCTCACAGAGTGCATATAATGAGCGTGTGTTGCAAAGGTTTAATATGGTTGTTTGTAAACCTATTGTGACACCTATCTCTTATAGTGAGATATTATGAGATACTTAAAGGGAACCAAAGATTATATGTTTAACATATAGAAGAGTCAAGAATTTAAACCTCGTAGGGTATACATATTCAGATTTTGTGTTCGGATGACAAAAATTCCATTTTAGATTATATCTTCATGTTAACAGATGGTGCAGTATCATGGAAGAATGTCAAGCAGACACTGATGACTTGTTTGACTAAGCATGCAAAGTTTGTAGCATGCTATAGGGCTGCTATACATTGAATTTAGCTATGGAACTTAATTTTTGAGTTGTCTGTGGATGATTCAATGGCTAGACCCATTTAGTTGTATTATGATAGTCTTACTGTAGTGTTGTTTAGGAACAACAATAAGAATATCACAGGGTCTAAGCATTTGGGGGTCAAACACTTGACCATAAAGGAGTTGACAAAAAGTGACATTGAGGACTGAGAATATGCTTGCTGATCCTTTAATTAAAGGACTTCACCCACTTGTGTTTGAAAGACATATTTACAGTATGGTGTATTGAATTCCTTAGACACTGCTAGTTAGGGATCGTTATGTTTGCTCCTTGTATGTTTATACATTTTGATGTATTATGACAGTATGGTTGTTACCAACAAAGATGATCATTGTTTATCCTCAATCATACTTGTTACTATACATTGCCATAATACATGTGAAAGTCTTAAAGTCTATGTCGTTCTTAAGCATTGTTAAGGTCATTGGGCATATAAATAAATTGACCTTAAGCCTATATCAGTAGGATATATACAGTTTAATATGTATATCCATGGATTTTAGCATGGCATAGGGGATATAAGTTTTTAATCCCATAAAGGTGTTCTCTAATGCAATTTAACATTCAGTAAGAGAACGAAAAGGTTTTCTCTAATGCTATTTAGCATTGGTAAGAGAAAACATGATTTTTCTGATGTAGTTTAACATAAAGTTTAAAGAAATCGAGACCTACAAATGGAAAGATGATACATATCAGATCATATAGGCATCCTCCTAGTTTGGCACACTCCTTTTTCTAATCCATGTTAGTGAGGTAATAGGTATGCAAGACTATATTGGACCTGTGATACACATAATGCATGTGTTTTATATTTTTCGGTATCGAAAGCCTTGCGGGAAGAAATGATGAACTTTCACTATCTTTGGATCAAATGTTTTATTTTAAACTTGGTACCATTACAGTAATATGGCTTAATCGTATTTTCAAACTATTTTTAAACTTGTGTTAATAATGCAATTAATTATTGTCCAAGGGGGAGAATGTTAGAAATTTTCCCATTTGGGGGACAACAATTAATTGCATTGTATCAATTTTTAATAACTTATCGATTAAGTTATGTAAATTTGATTCAAATAAAGATAATAAAGTGATCTAATAAAGGATTTAGATTAGTGGGCCAAAGTCCAGGAAAAAAATGGACCATAATTAGTGTAGACCAGACCCATATCAGGCCTGTGATAGGAAAGCTCGATATGGATGCTATATATATAAGGTTAAGGTCTCTTGTAGTTGCTCAAGTCATTCGTTACTTTAACCCATTCAAAGGTTCACGTTTTGAGAAAACTGCAGAAAGATGTTAACTATGCTCCGATGATCAACTTTTGTAAAGGTCATCAGGAAACCAGACTTGTTTCTGCTTCGAAAAGCTCGTAGAAAGTAATGGAACCGAAATCAGGTATTTTTTCTTATTTTCGTCGTTTGAAAGTTATGGAACCAAAATCAGGTATTTTTCACGTTTTCTTTGCTCATTCTCTTTCACGCTCGAACCTGGATGAGTAATTGAGGCTCGTGTTATGCACTACACCACCAAGCAAGTCATCTAGACGGAAGAAAATAATTATTCAACAACAAGAATCAAGTACAAGTTTCTCAAAACTTTACGCTACTTAGTTGTCTCTTCCAACGAACTAACTTCATCTGACCAAGTTATTAATCCTTTAACAAATTGAATTTAGAATTGTAACTATAATGGTCCTTCATGAGAAGTGATAGTTGTGCATTAGTGTGTGTTTTTCTAAGTATTTGGCATGTGTTTCTTGCATAATAGGTTATTATTATTGTATTTTAAACTTATTTTGTATGTTTTTGTTTAGTTTGATTTTCATGGTTGTTCTTTTAAGTTTGATGTTGATTTAGGATCAGAATTGATCATTTTGATGTAGGAATGGAGGGTGGCCACCTTTGTGATTGAGTTAGAGACCAAGAGAGGAGAAGAGAAGTGGAGTAGTTGTAAAACAAGAACCCACGATCGTGGGATTCATGCTAATTCCCACGGTCGTGGGAGTATGTTCAGGAGTGTCGGCTTGATTTCAAAATTGTTTACTGTAATTGCAGGCCTTGTAACTGAAGATCCCAATGCCCACCTAGCAAAAGTTTTGGAGATATGAGACACTTTTAAATTCCAAGGGATGTCTGATGATGCTGTGAGGCTCAGATTATTTCCATTCACTTTGAGAGATCAAGCCAAGGTATGGTACAACTCACTTAGTGCATCTCATATTACTACATGGGAGCAAGTAGCCTAAGCCTCGTTAATGAGGAAAACCATTAAGGCAGCTCATGATCTTTTGGAGGAGTTGGCAAGTAATAGTTGCATGTGGTCAAACGAAAGTAGTAGGCAAGGTACAAAGGAACAAAAAGGCACAATTCCAATTGATTCTATCATAGACTTACAAGCTCAGATTACCACCCTCATTAATAAGTTGAACAATATGCAAGGAGCTTCTTCATCCACAGCCAAAGCCATGCAGGTCCATTGTGAGTTATGTGGGTAGGACAACCATTGCACAACATAATGCTTCTTGTTGGGAGCTAGTAGCATAGAACAGGTAAATTACTTGAGCCAAGAACATCGAGGTAAAAATCCATACTCTAACACTTATAATCCGGGGTGGAAAAACCACCCAAAATATTCTTGGAGTATTAACAATGTAGGAGGCCAAGCAAAACTACAAGGACCACCCAGATTTTACCAAGACCGTCTTTGGTCTTTAGAGAGCAAAATGGAGAAGTTAATGGACTTATTTCGGTCCAAATTCTCAAGCTAAGAGGAAAGTCAAAGAAGGCAGGCAGAGAATCAGAAACGGATGTTTACGAGCTAGGACACCAAATTTGACCAAATCTTAAAGAACCATGCTTCCTCCATCCACAACCTGCAAGTCCGGGTAGGTCAACTGGCTACTGCTTTATCTTATAGAAATGCAGATAGCCTACCAAGCGACACTGATGCCAACCTAAAGGAATAACTCAATGCCATCACAATTCGAAGTGGCAAGTAACTAGAGGAGCCCAGTGTGCAAAAGGAGAGTCAAACAAAGGAGAAAGGCAAGGAGATAGAAGAAGAGAAAGTAGAAGAGAGGCCATATGTACCACCACCACCCTATAAGCCTAAACTTTCATATCAACAAAGGGTGAGACAACATCAGGTAGACACTCAGTTTTCCAAGTTTCTAGAGAAACTGAAGAAGCTTCATATTAACTTATCATTGGTGGAAGCCTTAGAGTGCATGCCTAATTATGCGAAGTTTCTTAAGGACATACTCACACATAAATGCACTTAGGAGGAAATCAGACAGTAACCTTGACGGAGAATTGTAGTTCGATCATCTTAAGAACAATGTCTTTAAAATTACAAGATCCAGGAGTTTTACTATTCCATGTGTTATTGGTGACTTTGAATTTTCTAAATGTTTATGTGATTTAGGTGTAAGTATTAACTTGATGCCTTCATTTATTTTTAGGAAATTAGGATTAGGAGAGGTTAAGCTAACGTCCATGCTCATTCAGCTTACGGATCAATCCATCAAGAGGCCATTTGGAGTTATAGAAGATGTGTTGGTAAAAGTAGATAAATTTACCATTCCTATTGATTTTGTTTTGTTGGATTTTGAAGCCGATAGAAATTGTCCATTGATTTTGGGTTGGCCCTTTATGAATACTAGTAGGGCATTAGTTGATGTGCATGAAGGAAAACTTGTTTTAAGAATTGGTGATGAGCAGGTTAAATTTAACATGCCTAAATCTTTGAAGAAACCGATGGATGGTACTGCATGTATGAAAATTGATGTTGTGGATGAGTGTGTGAAGGAGGTTGAAGAGGAAGTTGATGAAGTTATTAAAGTGCATAGGGATGAGAGTGTGAGAGAAGAGGAATTATGTAAGGAAGTTAAGCTAGAGAAGTTGGAGAGAACATATACACCCACACCATCTTCCATTGTTAAGCCACCCACTTTAGAGTTTAAACCCTTACCTTCCCACTTGAGATACACCTTTTTAAGTAAGAACCATACCCTACCTATCATTATCTCCAGCCAATTGGATTGGGAGCAAGAAGAAAAAATGGTGGAGACCATTAAGAAGAGGATGAGAGTCTTAGGGAGGCAAAATATTTATATTAAGGGGGATTAGCCCCAATGTGGTGATGTATAGGATTAACCTAGAAGAAGGATGTAAAACAGTGAGTGAGAGACAGAGAAGGTTAACCTAGAAGAAGGATGTAAAACAGTGAGTGAGAGACAGAGAAGGTTAAATCCAAACATGCAAGAGGTTGTGAAGAAGGAGGTAGTGAAGCTCTTGGATGCGGGGATTATTTACCCCATTTCAGATAGTGAGTGGGTGAGTCCAGTGTAATGTATGCCTAAGAAGGGTGGCATGATAGTGATGGAGACTAAACATGGAAAAAAGATTTCTACTAGGACCATCACATGTTGGTGAGTATGTATTGATTATAGGAAGCTCAATTTGGTCACTAAGAAAGACCATTTCCCTTTACCTTTTGTGGACTAAATGATTGAGAGGGTGGTTGGCCATTCTTTTTACTGTTTTCTTGATGGATATTCAGGGTATAATCAAATGTTTATATACCTGAAAGACAGAGAGAAGACCACTTTCACTTATCCTTATGGAACTTTCACTTATTGAAGGATGCCTTTTGGTTTATGCAATGCACCTGCCATATTCCAAAGGTGCATAATGGCCATTTTTTCAGACATGAATGAGAACTTCATGGAGATATTTATGGATGACTTCTCTGTCTTTAGAGATTCTTTTGATCATTGCTTGTTTAATTTAGACAGAGTGCTTCAAAGATGTGAGGAGTTTCATCTAGTCTTGAACTAGGAGAAGTGTCATTTCATGGTCTAATAGGGAATTATATTGGGTCATAAGATCTCATGCAAGGGGATTGAAGTGCATCGAGCTAAGACCAAAGTGATTGGATAGCTACCACCTCCCACCAACATCAAGGCCATCCGAGCCTTCCTTAGTCATGCAGGATTTTACAGATGGTTTATCAAGGATTTCTCTCTTATGGCTAGAACCTTGACTCATTTATTAGTTAAAGATGTGCCTTTTGTGTTTGATGATGCTTGTTTGGATGTTTTTAACAGGTTGAAGAAGGCAATTACAATAACACCCATTTTGACGTCGCCGGATTGGTCACTTTCCTTCGAGATTATATGTAATGCAAGCGATCATGCCATTGGTTGTGTCCTTGGCCAGCGAAAGGAGAAGAGGCTGCATGCCATCTACTACGTAAACAAGTTCTTGACGGGATCAAAACTGAACTACACCACTACTGTTGGATCTTGAATTTTTTCTAAATTACTTATCATTTGTTTAATTATTTATTTATGTTTTATTTATCTATTATTTGTTTATTTTTAGAATTGATTCATTAATTTAGTGGGCATAAGTAGAGATTAGAAATTAGATGGAAATATTAGAATTAAGTTATAATTAATATGGGAATGTTAAAATTAAGTTAGCTTAAGGAGTTAGTAGATAAAGACAAAAGAAGGGGAAAATGGACATTGTATTAAAGGATGAGGGCATAATTGAAAGACCAAGGATAAAAGTTGTCTTAAAATTTAGAAGACGAGAAGAGAGAGTCATAGAAGAGAAAAGAAAAGAGAGAAAAAATGTGAGAGAAGAAGAAGGGAAGAAGAAGTTCGTGAGAGAGGCTAGAGAAGAAGAAGAAAACGTAGGAAGAAGAGAAATCAAGCTTGTTAAGGTAAGCTAATCATCTTTTCTTCTTGCTTTATTAGAAAAATGGGCTGTGTTGAGAATGAAGTGATTAGAGAGAGAATGATTATTGTGTTGAAAGAAGGGGAAGAAGGAAGGTTTCTAAACTAGGTCTTGGGTTTTCTAACCTAGATAGACTATGGGTAGGTTAGGTTTCAACTTAATTTGTGTTTATTGCATTTTATGATTTTTTTTGAAGTTTATGAATTTTATTAGAATATTATTTTGAATGGAACCTTGGTTGTTTTAGGAAACCAAGAGAACCCTACCCAAGAGCAAGAGGAAAGACAACCTTGAGTTGGATTTTTGTAAATGATTAAGGTGGGTAATGTATTTATAGTTATTGTGTAATTCGAAAAATTCTTGCCTATATGTGTATATGTTTGATTGCTTGAATTTGATTTGCTTGAAATTGAATTGTTGTGAGTGCTTGGAAATGCATGATGATTATGATTTTGTTATGCCTTGAAAAAGGTTATGACATATGAAAGTATGAGCATCTGGTGAAATGTATTGAACATGAATATGTGCTTTTCTATGGGCAAGAGATGAACCATTTCGTTCGTCACGTGTACATTGACAAGAGCCTTCTCCCGACTACACGCTTGTGGCATATGAGATTTGTAGAAAAAGGACTCATTTTGTTCATGATGTGAACTTCGGTTTTACCATTTTGTTCCATGGAACCCTCTAGTCAATTTGTTTGTGCATTGTATTTGATTTGTTGAACATGGTGAATAATTGAGTGTTGTGCATGGATGATTGAAGTATGAAATGTTTATGTGATAATATGCTTGACTTTGAGTTTTGAACTAGAATTGTGAATGATTAGATTGCTAGATGTAAATGAGATATGGATGTATAGATATATGCATGTTTGAGTGTGTGACTCATTGCCGATGGCTGTAAATATATTAGCCACTGAGCGTTGTAGCTCAACACAAGATGTAGAACAAGAACATCGTTGATCATTGCAAGGCATTCAGAAACTCTAAGATAGTTAGAGACTTTTATAACTAAGTTAGTGACTAGACTTTTGGATAGCTTTATAAGCATATTAAACATTGAGCATCCATTTGTATTTGTATTAAGTTGATGTGTATGTTGATATGTAATTAAAGCTAGGCTCAAACTCGGTTTGGATTTATTAATGAAATATGATTGCTTTTTGTTTATGACTTTCCAAGTCTTTACATTGCATTTTCAATCTTTTCATAGATGTAAAATGTATTCTGACTTTAGGGAAAAATCTGGAAAAATCTAGGCTGAATTAGAAAAATTTGTCTCTAAAAAGTTATAGCTTATCTTTTTAGCTTTCCAACGGTATAAAGTATACGATTTTGGGATAACTGAGTTGAGAGTTATGACCATTACAAGTTAGGATGTCACAGAGGATGTATATACGGAACAACTATAGTAAATGAAGTGATATCGCACTAGAAGAGTTGAATTTGGAAAGATTATGAGTGAAAGGGATGTTAGAATGGATGTAGGATCCATGGGAGATGTCTTGGAGAAGGAAAATTGAGTAAAAATCTAAAGGATACACGGTCAGGCCGTGTAAATTGACACTGACCGTGTATTCCAGATGCAGAAAAGTTGCCAGATCTGAGGGATACACAGTCTGTCCGTGTATTTCCACACGGTCCGTGTTTTTGACCCTCTAAATGGCAAAATCTCTCTTTAGAGTCTTCGCAAAAGTTGTAGATCTAGAAGGTCTCTTCGAAGCCGTCCTAAGACGACCTTAATCTGATATCTCTAGTGAAAGTTATGTCAATTGTCCCGAAATAGGTACAATGTGATTGAGGGCAAAATCATGTTTGATTCTTTTGGCCATAACTTCTTCATTCGACCTCAAAATGAAGTGATTTTTAAACCAATAGATTCCTAACACACTTTTCTATCTCTCCAAAAAAATTGTTAGCCTTTGGTGTTGATTTGAAAAAGATTGATGGAAAGAAACTGAGGGATCAGTTGGAAGAGCATGACTGGGTTATGAACATACTTTGACTTTTTAAGAATATCTTGGTCTATAGAGCTCCGAATGAGATGGTTATTATTTCAAAATAAACTAGAGACATATAGCTACAATTTTCCTGAAGAATTCAATTTGTGATTTTAGTGTTTGACTGGTGGGGGGCACGCCACCCTTGTGGGAAGATGGCTAGTGAGGGTTCATTGAAATAACCCTACAGGGTAATATGCTCACGTTTTATGACTTCAAATGTTGGCTCTGGAAACGGGGTCTTACAACTACTGAGAAGGAATTGCTTGCAGTGGTATTTACATGTGAGAAATTTCGTTCTTATCTTTTGGGCTCACAAGTTATTGTTTTTATAGACCATTCGATGTTACGTTATCTCTTTGCCAAGAAGGATGCCAAAGCTAGGCTCATCTGGTGGGTGCTTCTACTCCAAGAATTCAACATTGAGATTAAAGACAAGAAGGGAGCAGAAAATGTTATAGTGGACCACCTATCACGACTTAAGTGGGCACCATGAAGAAGAAGAGGAAATTGAGGAGAGCTTTCCTGATAAGGCTTTAATGATGGTAGAAAATCCTTTTTTTTCCTTAGTTTATGGATATTGCAAACTACCTCTTAGGTGGTATTCTTCCTTCTAATCTCTCATATCAACAAAGGAAGCGTTTCTTATTCTAGTGTTCTCGTTATATTTGGGATGAACCTGTGTTATATAAAATTTGTGTTGACAATGTGATTCGCAGATGTGTCCCTAAAGATGAAAAGCCTAACGTTTTGACTCAATGTCATAGTTCAGTATATGTAGGACACTATGGAGTGAACAAGACGGCGACTCGTATCTTGGAATGTGGGTTCTATTAGCCAAGTTTGTTCAAGGATGCTCAAAACTTTATGCTACAGTGTGATACATGCCAGAGAGTGGGCGACATATCAAAGTGGGATGAGATGCCACTTTCGAACATAATGGAAGCGAAAATATTTCATATGTGGGGCTTAGATTTTATCGGACCATTCTCATCCTCTTTAGGTAACACATACATACTGGTTGGAGTTGATTATGTTTTATAGTGGGTTAAAGTCGTAGCTACTCCAACCAATGATGGCAAGGTGGTGCAAAGATTTATCAAGAAGATTTTCATTAGATTTGGAGTACCTAGAGTGATAATCAGTGATGGAGGGAGTCATTTTCAACAAACCCTTTAAAGCTCTATTGAAAAGATATAATGTGCATTATCGAGTAGCAACTCCTTACCATCCATAAATGAGTGGCCAAGTGGAAGTGGTGAATAGAGAGTTGAAGAATATTTTAGAGAAGGTAGTAAGAGCACTTTAAGGAAAGATTGGGCTTTGAAGTTAGGTGATACACTTTGGGCGTATAGGATAGCCTTCAAAACACCCATAGGTACTACTCCACATAGACTTGTGTATGGTAAGGCTTGCCATTGACCTTTAAAGTTGGCGTATAGAGCCAATTGGGAAATTCGGAAGTTGAATATGGATTGGAAGCTTGCGGATGAGAAGTGATTATTACAATTTTATGAATTGGAAGAGTTGAGATATGAAGCTTATGAAAATGCTAAGTTGTACAAAGAAAGAGCAAAAAAGTGGTATGATGCTTACATTAAAAAAGAGTTTAAGAGTGGAGACTTGGTGCTTTTATTTAATTCACAATGTCGTTTATTTCTCTTAAAGCTTAAGTCAAGATGGAGTGGACCCTTCAAGATCCTTCAAGTGTTTCCCCATGGATCTTTAGAGTTGGAAAATGACAAGGGTGAAGCATTCAAAGTCAATAGGCATAGATGCAAGCCATACTATAGAGGGACATACTCACAAGAAAAGGAAGTCATCTCTTTCCTTTCTTCCATCCTTTCATGAATGCATATGGAATGGCCAAGCTAATGACCTTAACTTAGCATGTTTATCTTTCTTTTGCTTGTCTTTGTTTACTTCTTTGTTTGATTTGTTTATTTTTGATTATGTTTGGGTTTAGTTTGCTATGATTTCTTGGTCTTTACTTGGCTTTTGATTGAGTTTTAACTTTTTTTCTCTTCAAATTTCTTGTTGTTTAGGTAATTTTAATGTGTTTAAAGGTTGCTTGAATGTTGGGAACGCATGCTAACCTTGGAAGATGGCTAAAAAGTTGAAAAAATCAAGATTGGGTGTCTTTACAATGCCAACGATCGTGGGAATGGGCCTGTTTCCCACGAATGTATAAAGGCTCTTCATAAACTTTCTAGAGCCTTAACCCACGATCAAGATTGGGTGTCTGTACAATGCCCATGGTCGTGGGAATGGGTCTATTTCCCACGAATGTGGGAAGGCTCTTTAGAAACTTTCTAAAGTTAACCCACGATCGTGGGAAGCATAGGGATTCCCACGATCGTGGGATCTCCAACCGAAGGATTTTAAAAATCCCTCCTTCTTTCTTCTTTCTTCATCTACTCGCAGTCTCTCACTCAAAAACCAACACCCACTCACCCAAACCTCACAAATCCTTAATCTTTCCCCTAAATCTTGGTGTTTTCTTCACTTTTTCCATCATTATTCACTCCCTTAACACTTATTTCACATAACCCACTCAAAAAATTCCAAGGATTTGGTAAGTTTTCTCTCTCTCTCTCTCTCTCTCTCCAAAACGTGCTAACCTTTTCCCCTAGCTTCACCACTACAATCTCTATGAAGCTTTCGTACGCTTTACTTTTTACGTTGTTTTATTTACCTTGTTATTTGTTTTACTTGCCTGTTTGTTTGATGTTGTGTCTTATGTTTTAGTTTCCTTTTCTGGTTGCCTTGTCACATTAAGGACAATGTGTTGTCCAAGTGTGAGGAGGTGACATTTGCTTTATCAATTGCTTTTTTTTTAGTTTGTCTTAGTCATTGTTTGCATTTTGTTCTTTAGGATGCATATTTTAGGCATATTAGGTTCTTGTTTTATGCTGTTTTATGTTAGCAATAGAACAACATTTGAATCATTTTGATTTGTTTTTCCATAATATTCTATCATGCTAGTTGGATTGAGATTTAATGCATGCTTGCACTTGGATTAGGCTACTTGAGTAGAGAGTGAATCATGTTGAGTTATGAAAAGTAGTTGGTTGCATAAGCTTACTCAGAATTTGACACTTGAGCAATGAGGTAGTATAGAGACGCATAATGAATTTTCATTTGAGCCAATGTGAGGATTGAGCCTATATGACTCCATCTATAGTCATTTTATTTCTTTGTATGTGTGATGCTTTCTTAGCTTATTACCTTCAGAACTTGCTTTGAATCAGTTTGAGTCTACTAGATGCATATTTAATAGAGATGATTAAGGCCCTTTCTGTGTTAACCTTTGGCTTAAATGACCTACCTTTTATTATCCCTTGCTACCCTTATTGAGACTTAACCCTTTTGTTTCTTGAAAACACACCACATTTTAAAACCCAAAACCCCATTAGCCAACCCATTCACAAGCTTAGTAGAGTATTAAGTGATGCTTTAGTTTGGGATTTTTGCTACATTATTTTCTAAGATGAGTTGTGTGATACTTCTAGTCTTGGATCACATTGCATTGAGTTGATATTTTGTTCATTGTTTCTTCAATTTTTGAAAAAAAGAAAAAGAAAAGAAAAGAAAAAGGAAGAACATTTTAGTAGCATCAATAAGTGTGGAGTAGTAGTATATTTACATTTGTGTATCTCATAAATATGTTTTGTTATTCCTTTGTTCACTTATTACTTTATGAATGCTTATGTTAAACCCTTTACCTTGTTTGACCCACCTTAACCCTTACCACATTACAACCCGAAGCAAATCCTTTTGATCTATTTATGCATGTAATCATTTTAGAGGAGAATTGGTGTATTAGCAAGCCTATGGTAGTATAGTTTCCTATAGGAAGCTTGAGCGAAGCGTTGATCATCAAATACTTGAAAGAAATGAGTGAAATTGTGAGGAAGATTCATTTTGCGTTTATACTTATCTTTGAGTGATGGTGCCATAAGTTGAGTTTGCTTATGTAGACTAATGAAAAGTAGTCATGATATGTGTAGTAGCTTGACATTTAAGTTGGCTAAACTTTAAGGGATTGCATGTTTTGATTTTAGTGAAAATGAAGTGATGGAATTGATTAGTTGTGTTGGATTTTGTTTGAGGACAAGCAAAGATCTAAGTGCGGGGAAGTTGAAAGTTGTGCATTAGTGTGTGTGTTTTTAAGTATTTGGCATGTCACTATAACAAAAACGACATACGGCAACAGGTGATAAGTGTTATTAAATATGAATGGTAACACTAATGAGTATGCTATGTCAACCTATGTTACTAAAGATATGATGCTTTAGTAACAATTTTGACATGTTATTGTCGAGTTTAATATTACATTTATTGATAGCTATAAATGTGTTTATATTACATTTTATAAATGCTATAAATTAGTTATTTGTAACATTTTTAA
>JAOSBM010145133.1:0-13653 GCA_027568955.1 Erythroxylum tenue | reverse complement strand
AAGTCCCGGCAACAAAATTTTTGTTTTTCCGCTGCTGGTACATGTGATGTACCTCCCGGGATTTTCCAACATCCTCAATTACCTCAATAAGAATATTTACTATAAGGTCATTAAATATGCATAATTTGGGACAATTCTCCCCATCTAAATGCACCCCAATTGTCTTTAATTTTCTTTCTTCAATTGCTTATATCAATATCCTAATATCATTATCATTGTATAGTAGCCTCAAACCATCTTTAAGTAATTCATGCGGGAATTTATGGGTAAAATCTCATGCTTACCCAGACCATAACTTTTTTGTATTAATCATAAAATCAACCAAAATGATCTCATCCACCTAAACCAATTTGTCTCTCCACCTCATATGTCATATCTAGTTTGAATTTGAAACCTCAATCATAAAAATGTCTGAACTTAATTCTAGGGTTAGAATTAGTTATCATTTCTCAAACAATTCCTATAACATTTTAATAAAAAATTCAAAAATTCCATAATGAAAATAGAAAGAAAAGAAATGTGGGCTTCAACATTTTTATGTTGACCTGGGAGCTCTGGTAGCTTTTTAAAGCCAATATGTGCTTTCTATTAACTTTAGATGCAAAGGATAACTTTTTATTCATGATGTAGGATAAATGCAAGTAATGTTAGTGAGATAAAAAATTCTGATGACAAACAAACTATCATCACATGTTGTAGAATTACATATTAATAGGGGTGGCAATGGATAGGGCTCGGGTTGACAACTTTTGCCTGTGTTAGGTCAGACCTGAGGCCCAATTAGACCTAAGACAACCCAGTCTAGACTTGAGGCCAAGTTTGATCAAGTTTCGACAACCCGAAGCTAAATTTGGCCTACCTTGGCCTCATTTTTTAAAATTAAAAAATAGATCTATTTTTATCCTTCTTTTACATATTAATTAAGCCTAACCTAAAATTTAAACATTGTAAATAGTGCAAAATCACACCCAATTTTGAAACAAAATACTATCCATATGACAATTTTAGTAAATAGGAATGTGAATAGATCAACTTAAAATTCACACAATACAAATACTACAAATTACACCCAATTTTGAAGCAAAATACTACCCATACGATAATTTTAATAAATAAGAATGTAAATATATATCCCTAAATTAAAACCCTTTAAATTCAAACAATTGTGCTTACAACCATAATCAGAATCCCCCAATTGACACTTGATCAAAATCACCAAATTCAAACCTTAACCAAGATCCCAAATTCAAGCCTTAATCAAATCGAACCTTGAACAACCAACAATTGATAATACCTAAATTGCAAACCCTACTTCAAACCCTTACTAAAAACCACTAAATTGCAAACACAATTGGAATCTTCACTTCTCTTCCAATTTGTATAACAATCTTGGTGGTTGTAATTTCCCACCAAAGGTTTGCTTCTGTCCATATTTACTTCTTTTCATATTTGATTATGATTCAACACTTGGTAACAATCACGAACTCTTTATGCAACGTCGTGCATATGCCTTGAACAACGGGACAAGATCTTCTGTTCAATTTTATGGTGTCTTATTGTGTCTAGTAAATCTTAGCCATTCATTTATGCGGGCCCCGCGTTTATTTATGTAGGACCTACGTGGGACCCACATAAATAAATGGTTGAGATTTACTGGACACAATAAGACACCATAAAACTGGACAGAAGATCTGGACTCTTGAACAACACCGTAAGAATCACGATGTCATGTGTTAAATGACACAACCAAGACATGTATTTTGCCATGTAATTCTAAATGATATTTTAATATATCGAAGGGTATAACAAAAACTAAAGCCTAAAGGATTAATGATAGTTTTTAAAATTCATAAACTGGTTAAAAATTTGAATCACAGAAAGATTTGATGTAATTAGCTCTATTTATAAATAATCATTTTATTAAGATTTTCAACTTAAAAAAGTTAGAGCCATATTATTTATTTGTAATTGATATGAGTTAATAAATATTTGATATTTTTCTATATATTGTGCCTACTTTTTTTATTACGATAAACTTTTAAAAAACTCTTTAATCTTTAAAATTTTCGAGAATTTTTTTTTCTAATTTTTAATTTTCTAGAAAACCTCTTCTCTTAGACATAGGTTTAAAAATAATGATAAAATAATATGATATGAATATCATAATTAAATACTACTTATACGATAAGTCAATCTAACTCTTAAACTCAAAGTCAAACTAATAAAACCGACCTTATTATTACGTAACCAGAGTTACGTAAAATTGAGTTAAGTCGTGTCGGACTTAATTATCATGCAAAGTAATTTTAATGTCAACCAAAACAAGCAATCTTATTAGTAGATGCTACCAAAGATGATAAACTAAAGAATAACGAACTAAAAACACCAATATTCAAGTTATATGCTCCTCGGCATTAGCGGCTACTTATGAAAGATAAAATTCATTGTGATCAGAAGCATTATTCCTGTTGAATCAATTATCATCTATTACTATAAAGTACTCCTACACTAAGCTTTCTACGAAGACCACCCTGGAGACTTTTGCACGAGCTTTCAAAGCTCTACAGGTGCATGAGTCGATTATCAAAATACACTTGCAGCGCCTAGGCAAGCTTTCATGGCCATCTGAAATGAAGATGCAGAAGAGATGAGTAGTACCAATAAACTCGTTAAAATATATCAGAAGCCGAACTCAACATCAACTTTGGAGTTGGTTTCTGTCTCCAGCCCTCTGCGAGCACCATGCCACAGCTGATTCTCTATGCCCAACTTCCTCAGCTCCAAAAGCCCACGTTCAACTGTGCATTATAGCAAAACATCACCACAAGGAAAAGCATATTATTCTGCGTTGTTGTCTGTTCCAGACAATTAGTCTTTTCCTTTTAGTACATTGGAAGACTAAAGTTTTCAACAAGATTTCAATTTTTGGTGTAGGATAAGGCTTTTAATTTCCTCAACCACTAACCACAGGCTTGTTAACTTGTTTTTGATACCCCTGTTAGTTATCACTTCAATCACCATCCGTGAGTTATTCTAGCTTTCTGACAAGAAACTGGTTTATGTCCCTTCATTTACTTCTTTCAATACATTCCATCGCCGGCTTATATGTTAAGCATGTTGGTAGAAGGTGGTTGCAATTAGCAGATTGGAAACCAACCGAATTTGCTTGTTTTGCAACAAAATTATGAATTTGCAGATCTAGGAGGGGAAGTATACGGGAAGGGGGATACCATCAACTGCATCAAGGGAAGTGGAATTCTGGTTGCTATGGTTGATCCAGAACTGCAAACGTTCTTCTGCTATGTCTGGTTCGATTCCTTGGTCTCTGGTTCTTCTCCAGAAATATGTAAGCCAAGCCTGTACGAGGCAGCAAGCAAGAATTAAGCAGTGACTAAACTAAAAGTTCTACATTTAACAACATTAACAATCCTCGTTATATCAATGCCTTCAAACATAAGAACGCAACTGTGTACTTTTTCCTTTCCTAGTCATCCAGGTTGACTCGTTGAAGAATTTGATATGGAATCCCCAAGATAAAAATTCGAATTAAAATCCATTTGCTTCAACTGTTTCGTTCATAAATCAT
Source organism: Erythroxylum tenue (assembly GCA_027568955.1). Lineage (NCBI taxonomy): Eukaryota > Viridiplantae > Streptophyta > Magnoliopsida > Malpighiales > Erythroxylaceae > Erythroxylum > Erythroxylum tenue. The sequence continues at coordinate 10,067 of JAOSBM010145133.1, read as the reverse complement.
AAACAAAACAAATCTGCAGTCATTTCCTAATGTGCAGTGGTATATACATAAATTAATACAACACAGAGACCCTTTGTCGCCTTTCACTTTCTGAATTACACTTATCCCGTTTTTTCTGAAGATTCCAAGTTGCTCTGGTGTTTACGACCCAAGATTGTCCATCTAAGTCGAAAAATATGGGGGCCAAAAACTACAATGGCCATGTTTTGGGAAGGGGCGTGTAACAAGCCACCCAGTGCATTAGAAGCCTTAAGTGCAATCTTAACAATGATGTCCAGATGGAGAAGCAACAATATAAGAAAAGAAAAAACGGAAAAGTTGGAAGGACTATTCAGATCAATCTTAATATAAAAAAGCCATCTTACCTGTTTGAAACGCACAATTTCAGACTCTTCTTGACTCAATTCTGTGGATAAATTTTTTATGTAAGTAATCTTTTTAGCATACATACACACCAAATAAGTGCTGTCTGAGAAAGAAAATTCTTAAATACAAGCTAAAAGAAGGAAATACGTTATCAATGCATAAGAAGTGGGCATCCCTGCAACTACAGCATTGACATCTCACTTTGATACTTATAGTGGTGTATAACAAGAAAATTTTAGAAGGTAGAATATTAAACGTACCAAACGCTTCAAACTGCCCTTCATTGGGCAGTTTCACTTCATCTTCACCCATTACTGGAGAAATCAAGACACAGTTAGATAGAACTACGTATGGAACACTCTAAACACTAAAACGAGCAGCAAACAGATAGACTGAACGGAAAAACACAAGAAACCATAGCAAGAAAGAACATGTCGTAAGGTAAGAAAGTAAAGAAAAATGCAAGCTTTGTACTTCATATAAGATTATAAGATCATAGTTCTACGTTTTGGCAGTGTCAAGCCAGTTTTCTTATGTTTGTAACCTGAGATATTTATTAAAAGAGGAGAGAGGTACAAGAAAATATAATGAAAACGCTGTTTCAAGAAATAAATGAATGAAATAAGAGAAGCACAGAGAGTAGAGGTCAAACATGCATATGGGACGCAATTGAACTAATCTTAAACCCAATGTTCAGAACTAAAAAATGAACACAGCATGCTGCAAGTGCTTATTATTCCTTAAGAGTTATCAAAGACAAGATAATTAATTAAATCAGACCTGATTTTAGCAAATTCGGACGTCGTTGCTGAGCCATGGCAAGTGCTACTGCTTCCTCCACCTTCAGAGAAGGAAAGGAATTCAGAAACTGTTCAATGTAAGGAACATTTAACTAGTTAGCCAAAAGGTAAACCAAGCAATTTTAGCTCCATAAGTCCTAATCAAGCCAAGCAAATAGGTATTATCTGCTCTAGCAGTCATGTGAATTGATCATCTAAATGTTCCTCTCAGTTAGGAGAAGCTTGTTGTTAAGCTTGTTTAGACTTAAACTGATATCAGAACTTGGTTTTCCTCAATATTCTCACCAGTTTCATCAGCGGAAGCTTGAGGAATTGTTCCCGCAGATAAAAACAAGTAATGGTAACAGGAAGTCAGTTGAATCCATTGAGGGATATTGTCAGTTGTGGCCCGAACCATAAAGTTTTGACTTTTCAAAGTTTCAAGAATTGAGCCTTTAACTACTTTTAACTCGTCAATATATCCTCATCAAAGTTCAAACTTCCTTCTTTTGTGGCTGATAAGACACATTCAAGATGGTTGGTTACTTCCTACCAGGCAAGGGAACAAAGATCAAGAGTCTTTAACATTGCATCATTAAATCTTTACTTGTCAGTGGATCAATAAATATGAGAAGCTGGGAGAAATCTAAAGACAACTAAGATTGAACAATTATCGATAAATGGGGTCTGGCAGAGACCTTCAGCGAAGCCAGTTCCCGCAAACCTTTTTCAACAAGTATCACGCTTTCAAAATTACCATCTCCAGAAAGTTCATTCACATCTTCTACAATTCGGTGTCTGCGCTCTGCACCACATAAAGTAATTAAAAGCAATCACAAATGGAAGTAAATATGAACTTTCAGAAAGGAACAACTGAGTCATACTTACGTGAGGAGTTATCTTCTTTAGCTCTCTCTGCCGAGGCTAACACAACTTCGACAGGTGCTGGTGCAAAGGATGACCAGTATTCATATTTTGCCCCTGCAATATCTGCATGAACACCTGAAATTTGGTAATCTCTGTGAGAACTTCCTTTGCACTACAGCTCTATATTCAAATTCTGAAGATGATGAAAACTAACAAATCCCATCTCAAAAATTCGGAAAGTAAGGTTAATATCCCTCGTGGTAAAGAGAGGTTGATTAATATCTTAATCCCAACTAATTTCTAGCCTTGTTGAACAAACAATGGGGAGAAAGACTTTGAAGATGTTGGCTTTCTTAATTATCAAAGAACTTGTTATCTAATTGAGAACTTATTAATGAGCGGAAGTCCACAGGATCACAGCTAAACTAATAATAAAACGCATAAAACTGTTATGCCTCCTATTCGTATACAACATGAAAGGAGAAAGAAAAAGGAACCAACAGCTGGCACAGCTATCATTTCTGCAGGCTAAAAGCTTTGTTTTTCTGTTAGAATGCTAGTACGATATAGAGGAGTGAGGTGGCAGCTTGTTAGGATTCTCTGCAGGAATGTGTGAGGTAGGAAGGGCTATTGGATAATCTGTCATGTTGGGAGTGTGGGAGAGTTGGTCACCTCTCAAATGTGGCCTTTAGTCGTCGGAAATTTTCTTCCCTTATCAATAAAATCCTAAATACTAGCATTCTTTATCTTGGTTCATCTATCTTGTCCTCTATTTCCTCTTCTACTGACCTATTTGCAGAAGTTTCCTAACAAAAACCTTCGAAACTAAGTTTCAACTCCATTCATTCGGATAAAAGCATGGGAAGTTCTTGTTATACAGATCTAAAGTCAAAACAGCTTACCATATTTAATACATAAGCTCCAATACCATGCAAGCCAACACCTCTTTAAAACAACCTCTTCCTAATATGAAAACTGCAAATCACGTTACTATGACATAATGGAGTAGTCAAAGAAAGAGAAAACAACAGTTGAAAGTGGGAATGGAGAAGATGGGGGTGGAGGGTGGGGTTTATGTGTTGACCAACCATCTCTTCCTTATTTAGCATCATTCTCTGCATGACATTTCGAATTGACTGAGCCTGAACTTTAACATCATGGAGCTGCTCCATTGCAGAATTTGCCTCAACCTTAGCGGCCTACCTCGGAATATTAGAAGTGTTAATCAAAAAGGACTATTATATTATCACTGATATGATAAAGAAATGCATAAAAGAAAAAATAATTGGACGAACATACAAGATATATTTTGTCGATACCTCAGCTTCTGTCCTTAGGGCCACAATCTCCTCAGCCTTACTGGTTTGTTCCACCACTTTCAGAGCAGCCTGTAGGGGAAGCATAGTTCAACCCAAACACCATTTGTACATCTCGCAACTCCTTGGTTAAATATCAATTGACAGGCATATGTGCACCAGAACAGTTAACAATAGTACTAATAGTACCAACCTCCCTCTGCTGCAGAGCTGCCTCCTTTCTGGAAAGTGAACGGACATGTTACTGAACGGAGATATCATCTTAATCTAAGATCAAGAGATTTTAATATAAATACTCACCTGCTTAAAAGACGGGCATCTAAAGTTACACCTTCTCCAAGAGCAGCAACCTTAGGAAAGCAAGTCATGAGGTGTAAATTAAAGAAAATAGTAGACTCAAACCATGGAGTTTGTCATTTATGATTGGTCATGAGAAGATAGTTCCATCCTCAGTTCAAAATGTAAGGGGAGAAGTTCAAATTGAGTTTTTCTATAACAGGAAATTTTGGAAAAAAAGAACCAACATTATGGGAGAGGTCCTAGTCTCAATTTTTCATAAGTATGAACCAGATTTGTAAGACTGTATAGCTACAGAGGGAATATACGCTACTCAAAGCTGTAGAGATATTAGCTCCATGAATAGTAAGGAAGGTACCTGTTTCTCAAGTTGTTGAGCTCTTGCCTCTGCTTCCTCACATCTCTCCTCTGCAAGTCGAAGCTGAATGTACATGTCATTGAACAGAACCAAAAACATCATTTTATAAAATAAGTAATCTGATGTCATACATTTTTCAATGAGGTTTTAAAGTAAGTATCCATGAGAGAATGCTCAAAAATAGTTCTCGCAGTCGATTGAAAACATGGCTGAGCACTTCATTTGATAAATTAGCAGCTAATGTACTAAGGTATATGTGTGTGAAACGTATATAGCATTACATTCCAAAGAGAATAACTACGTTAGAACTTCTGAATAATAAAGTTGCAGAAAACTGAAAATACACTGAAAATAATGGTTGGCCGACCTTCTCAAGTAAAGTATCATTTTCTTCTTGCAGAATATCAATCTGCAGCATAGATAGAAATAGTTAACGGATTTTCTGAAAATACAAAATCTTACCAACTGTAAGTAATCAAACTTGGAAATTCTGAATGACTTTTCTGAAGAGGATGAAAAAACTATATCAACTATTCTGACTACAAAATGATCAGGGAAACAACGGTTCAACCATGGGTTTTTTAAGCCCCAGTTCAGTTAACAAGTCGACCATACCTCATCTTCTAATGCAGAAGCTGAATTCTGATTACTCGTATCTCTTAGCTTCAGGCTTCCCATATCTATTGACATCCTGCTACAGAAGGCTAACTGTAGAGGTTAAACTTTCCAAAGCACAATTGGTCTAAGTGATTCATCCATTTGTTGAGATTTGATGGCCTATCAGTGCGCAACTGATAATGTTGAATTTAGATTGTGTTGAAATATAAGAGTGGGAGTTTGTCCCGTGTTGGAAAAAGAGAGGAAAGAAGACCAACATATAAGTCTAGTGAACTACTCCACCTATCACCAATTGGTTTTAGAATGGAACCTCACTTGGACTTGTATGTGGTCTAGCTTTCCTTCTCGTGTGGGCCCGTAGGCCCATTGTAAATTCTAACATGGTATCAGAGCAGGTTGTTCTTATGTTAGTCGTTAACACCTCGAAATGATAGATTATGTCATGTGTTAGACCCACACGTGAGGGGATTGTATTGAAATATAAGAGTGGGAGTTTGTCCCACATTGGAGAAAGAGAGGAAAGAAGACCAACATATAAGTCTAGTGAACTACTCCACCTATCACCAATTAGTTTTAGGATGGAACCTCACTTGAGATTGTATGTGGTCTAGCTTTCCTTCTTGTGTGGGCCCGTAGGCCATTGTAAATTCTAACAGATTGCATGCTGGAATGAAGAAACCCAAATGCAAAAGAGCAATAATGGTTGCTCTTCGTATGCACATAAGTAAAAATATATTTCCATGAGATTTGCCAAGTAAAACCCAGGGTAACTGAAATGTCCATGCTCCATTCACACACTTCAGTGAGAAATGCTTCAGAATTATTGGTCTTTGGTGGTCCATTCTGAATCCACCCATTCTACTAGACAAAGGACATATAATCTCTTAAAAAAATATAGATGCACTTCTTAAAAAATTGGAACCTCAATGATCAACTCCCAATCAATAGATACAAAGGATAATATTCAAAGTCAACACCACTTTTGTTTTTGGGGCCATCAAGTTTCAAGCATGCTTCAGTAAGAATTGGTGAGAGAAAAAAGCAATAATGGTGCTGTCATTCTTCAAAGTGAAACAAGTAAAAGTTTGAGAGCATCAACATACCTTCTATCTTTCCGGAAGTCCACTGGAGACTCTGATGAAAGAGGAGAGACTGGCCTTAGTGAGATGGGCACACTAGTTGGCATGGGAACCGTCTTCAGGGTTGGACGAACAGTTGGTATGGACCTGGCAGACAGAGGTTGTTCCATAGAGTTGGTGGATGGCCTTGCAGCTATTATGGAACGAGCAGAAAGAGGTTCTTCCATGGAATTGGAAGATGATCTGCCAGCAATAGAATGAGCAGAAAGGGGTTGCTCCCCATGATTTGTGGGCTGAGGTGGTGTGGTTGCCAAAGATGAACGAGCAGAAGATGGTTGTTCTGCACTGCTAACAGGTAAAGATGACCGACTGCCTGTTGATGTATATATAGGCAACGGCCGTTCTGAATGGTTACGTAATGTTGGTGGAACTACTGCGGATAAATGAGCTGATGTTGGTTTTTCTACAGGGTTAGCTGGTACAGATGATCGCCCACCAGGTGTTGCATGTGCAGATGAAGGTTCTTGTTGCTTACGAAGTGACTATTAGAAATCATGATGAAGTACAAAGTGAGAATGAGACTTCTAAGAATAAACAGAAAGCGAATATCAACAAATCTACATATTGAGAACATCTTTGTGATGCCAATTCCAAAATCTAAAAACATCCTGCAACAAGTCCCCGTGGTCATTCCATTATGGTGTTCAACTTCACACTAATACCATGAAATTTAAATAAAACAAGGAAGAAGCAGCCGAGCAAGTAATTATGTGTTTTTTAAATTTGATTCAGAGGACACCCAATTCAACTTTCTCTTCAATATGGGAAGTCTGTGAAACAGTAGGGTTCAGTGAAGGTCAAGCATCTAGGCAGCTAGGCTCACCTCTAATTGTGTTAAATATAGGTAAACCAATGGTTTATGGAGAGAGAACATCCTAGTTGTAAAGTCTTATGTTATTAATTGACCAAGAATTCTAAAACAAACTTCATAGTGAATGAAGCAATAAAGAACTGTTCCCTTGTAGCTTCAAATGTAAGAGCTTGTTCATTAGAACTTCACTTTAATAACTCTGGCATGTCAAAAGCCAGAAAGTGTTAGGGTAGCTGAAAATGGCAAGCAGTGTTTCATTATGAGAAAAGCAGCTCCCATTGAGGCAAGGAAGAAGGATCACTTGCTTGAATTATGGGAAAGGTGTGAACCAAAGCAAGAAACAAGAACTGCAAATAACTGCCTCAAAGCACTTACTGAAAGAAGAAATATCAATCTCCTAGTTAGTACATCAACAATCAAGCTTATCAGATTACAACAGAGAAAATAACAAAGATAGACCAATCACCAGAGGAGAGCGCGATTGCATTGCCTTCCCACCAGCTCGCCCAATGGATATTGTCCCAGTGACAGAGCCATAATCATCATCATTTTCACTGTCCTCATCGGCAAATTGGAGTCCCTTTGACTGTGCCGCTGGCCTTGCCTGCACTTTTTAAAATGTTTTAGACGATCTATATATAAATATATAAGAACTTAGATGGTAACAGTTATTTAACTATGTGAGATTACAAATAGAATAGGAAACAGTAACTAGGAGGACAATCACCGGAGGAAAGGGCGAGCGCATGGCCTTTCCACCAGAACGGCCAATTGATACAGTCCCACTCACAGGGACCGTATCATCATCCTTTTCAATGTCGTCGTCCGCGAATTGAAGGGGCTTTGGGTGGGCATGAGTTTGTGATGCTGGCCTTCTCTGCAATTTAGTAAAAACAAGGTATGACATGGAAAATCTAGCTTAGCTTAGAACAGCACAAGAAAAAAGAGTAATACGGGCAATCACCAGAGGAGAGCGGGAAGGCATAGCCTTTCCGCCAGCAAGCCCAATGGATACTGTCCCACTTATATCATCATTTTCAGAGTCGTCTTCTGCAAATTGGAGTCCCTTTGGCTGACCATGTCCATGAGTTTGTGCTGCGGGCCTAGTCTGCAGTTTAGATAATACTAAATCATCACCACTACCAATGGATAGTTTATTTGGCAAATGCCATTTTATCAATAGCATTACCAGGGGAGAACGCGTGCCCATTTTCCTTGCACCTCCAAGCCCAATGCTCCCTTTACCGGTAGGATTATACTCATACGATAGGTCATCTTCCTCTTCACCATCATCATCTGGCGTTTGATGGGACATCACCTGAGCAAGTCTCTGTGCGGCAGCTTTTGTGTGTGCTTTCCTGGCATTAGGCATCCCGCTCGATCCTGTCCGAACATGGCGGGGATGCAGCGGCGATACGACCGGTGATGATGGAGTCGCAGGTGGGACAGCAGAGCCCTTCTGCCTCAGGTAATCTTGCCTGGTCCGAGGGTCCATGATGAATCCTGTAAAACTTGATGGAAACCCTTCAACCAGAAAACAAAGCAGAGATTGTATAATCAGACAAAAAGATGGTGACAGTATGCTCAGCTTATATCTGTGGATGTTTATGGGAAGATAGCAATGAAACAAACCAAAATAAGATATAGCTACAATGAAAATGGAAGATCCGATTGATAAGGCCAAAAAGGAGGGAGGGAACGTAACAGAACAGGAGAAGTTGAGAAAGATCTTGTTACGTGATTTACGTCCTTCTTCAACCCTGCATGCATGTGTATGAGCTCAGTAAAAAGATTTTAGAGATATTTTAATGATTTGTTTTTTCTTTTCTTATTACAAAATTATAATTAAACTACACCTATACTGATGAACAATTTATACAAGACATGCATATTACTATAATTAAATAAAAAAGGCATCATATTTATACAAGACATGCATATTACTATAATTAACTCATAATAAGGGTCACGACTACTATCAGGTCTAATTTATAGTATAAATGTTATTAAATTAGTTACGAGTCGTATATAATTAAGAAAATGATGAAATATGATTTAAATTATTAATTTTATATTTAGTTGTTATATAACAATAACAATAACAATTAAATTATTTATTTTGGTTTATACATATTTTAAACAATAAAAATGAATGAAATAAGAATTATGGAAATATAAAGATTATCTTACACTTTTTTAATTAAAATAACAATTTATAGTTTTTAATTCATATGAATAAAAAAGTTAAAAAAATATAGATAACTATTGTAGTTAGTTATTTTTCAATTAAATAATAAGTTTTTAGGCGTAAAAGATGATATTGAAAAACAAAATATTTTGGGCTTTATTAATTTTGATTATTTCCTAATTAAAGTGAAAAAAGAAGGTTCATAACTGCAAACATTTAGGCATGTAGATTTATATTTATAAGGACTAACCTTAATGTGAAAGCGATTGATCAATTCTTTATTGGATAATCCACGTTTTACGGTTGACTACTAGAGTTACCGTTAATCCACGACCCAAACTCTAATCCTTGATGATGTGATTCACGTGAGGAAGAATGAAGAAAATTTTTCTCTTTCGTTCAGATTTAGCAAAATTAATTGGAGAGAGAGGAAAATGGTAACCAAAACATATTTGGTTTCTAACGTATTTGTTGTCTTTTGAAAGATCACTCTCACCAACCAACTTCCTCCTTTTATATGAGAATAAACATAACCGTCGAAGGTTATGTTATGTGGCTGTTCATCTTGTGTCCTTTCATGTTGTCTAACTGCCAACAACTCCCACTCAGCCACATAAGCTACGAGTTACATCCTTTCTCTAAAATTTCACATGTCATACTGAGAATGAGGCGTGCGACCATTTAAAGAACCAATAGTGTTATATTAAGTCACCATCTAACTAACATAATACTTTCACATATTCATGATACCCCAAATCATCCAAAATATTACCAAATGCATACACTGTCCCTTTATGCTCATAGATATATCATATGATTATACACCAAGTATAATCGCCCGGGTTGATATGGTAATGAAGGAAATATTCTTCCTTAGGCACTCATAATAATCCATCTTAGCTTAACTGCTTTCCTAATGTGCTCCGCTGGACTGTATACATCTTAGCCTTTGGAAAAATACATTAAAATAGCAACACCAAACCTTGACTTCGTATCATAGTTCTAAGTCGAAGGGTTTCATTCGATTAGACATTAAAGTCTATGGGATCATACAGTGACACAGAAAGGGATTTAACTGTCACTCCAAAAGAAGGTTGTTATATAGCACACACAGTATGAAATGTGTGTCATAGCATAGCTCCCACTAAATTGGGCATGCCACTCTGTTATGCTATGCAAATCATAAATCTAGCTTTACTTAAAAACTAATTCGAGCCACTAGATTGACATACCTAATGCTAATCTTGACAGTCGAGATTTGGCTTTAAGGCTTCAATGTGAAATCTGAATCTTTCACATTCGACTCATCAGAGTCTCATCTTAGACTT
>JAOSBM010145103.1:0-13658 GCA_027568955.1 Erythroxylum tenue | reverse complement strand
CAATTTATCGTCCCTGTTTATAACTTCCTCAAAATATATATTTACAATGATGATCTTTATAACTTCCTCTCCAAACTCTTAAATACATAGTTTGTTTTATACTGTGCCTGACTCTTGTTTTATTCCATAGTTTGATATTCTTTGGGATGCATTGTCAAGGAATTCGCAGAGGATGAATGAATCAACTTCGATTGACAATGAATTGGATGATCCTTTTCCAAGTGCAGATCAACCATTACAGAGATCCAAGAGGCCAAAGAGACCAACAAAGACTGTAAATGAAAAGAATACCTACCATGTAATTGTAATTTCTAAAAGAATACCTACCATGTAATTATTCTCTTATCACATCTATTGATCCTATGAAATATGCAAAATATGTTTAATGCTTCTCAAAAAATATCAATTTTCCATAATTTATTTTATTAGTTAATTGTCATCACACTTTATAAGTTTATTATGACATGTTTGCGAATTGCAATTAAATAATACATTGTCTGCAGGTATGAAATTCTTGTGATACATGAATAATTATTAAAATTAATGATATACTAAAAAAATTGAAGAATTATTAAATAAATAAAATTTATAAATAATATTGAATAGTTATTAAACAAATAAGATTAAAAAACTATATTTTAAAAATAATTATTAAAATTAAAAAATTATTAAATTAATTTGATTTTTGAAAAATGGAAAAATAAAAAATAATACAAATAATAATAGAAACGTCATGAAAGACATTCTGCGACGTTTTTCGAAACGTCGCAGAAGACATTCCGTGACGTTTTCAAAAAAACGTCTCAGAATGTTTGCACAATCTGCGACGTTTTAAAACGTCGCGGAATGTGAGACAATCTGCGACGTTTTTAAAAACGTCGCAGATTGTCCAAACTTTCAGTGACGTTTTTTTAAACGTCACGAAATGTTCGTATTTTTTGTGACGTTTTTCACAAAACGTCGCGGATACTTTTTACCTACATTACATTCCGCGACGTTTTTTGTGACGTTTTTTAAAACGTCGCAAATACTCTTCTGCGACGTTTTTAGGACCTTTTGTGATGTTTTTAAAACGTCACAAAAGGGCTTGTTTTCTTGTAGTGAATGAACACCATCATTTAAAGCAAAGGTTTATAACAATTTAAGAACGACGTCTAACTGCCATTAAACTAGGAGCAAAATTATCACGAATAGTTGTCATCTCTTAACTTATCTGTTCTTCAACGCCTTCTTGCATAGAGTTAACTTCAACATCTTGGAATACATCTTAAGGTATAAATTCAGGATCTTGATCGATGATGTTAAAAGCCGGGTTGCCAATTTTACTTCTTCTAATATAGTTATGCAACGCAAAAACTGCACAAATTATTCTATTTTGTCCCATCAATGAACACTTAGGCATTTTCTCCAATATCTTCCATCGAGCCTTAAGAAAACCGAAAGCCCTCTTATTATAACTTTTCAATAATGAATGAGCTCGATTAAAAACTTCTTGAGATCCTCTTAGATTTGTATCACAAAACTCTGATTGATGATACCTTGTCTTTGGATAAGGTGTCAAATATTCTTCTTTTTCCGGATTGCCCTTGTCAACCAAGTAATATTTAACTGAGTGCCGATAGAGGAATTATAATTATTATAGATGACATCATAAAAAGTCTAAATCATGAATAGCAACTCCTATAAATTTGAAAATTACCTATTGGTGGTTTTAGAAATTTAAGTCTCAGATTACCAATTGTATAAAGGAAAATACGAGAATTGTGTGTTAATCCCCCCCAATCCGCTACAATATACGTAAATAGTAAGTTAAAGTCACATGCTGCCAATACATTTGTAGTCGTTATTCCTTTCCATCCTCTATATCTCATTTTTCCTCTTCTGCAACAACTACCGCTATATGTGTACCATCAATAGCTCCAATGCAATCCTAATATAAAACAATGATTATAAGATGATAAAACAACAATTTTCAATGAAAAATATAATGAAGGGGGAGTGAGAACATATTGAATTACCTTAAAATGTGGCAAAATCATTGGCAATTTGTTGTGGAATCTCCTTGAATTCAGGATCGTTTGGTACAAGTAAATCTCTTAAAAATCCATCCATGGCACTCAAAACTTCTTTAGAAACTTTGCTCATAGTTTCACTTGAATTTTGAAAGCGCTTTTAGGTATCACTATTAGGGGAACCTTTGATTAGGACATACACGAATAAACTGACTTCTCCAAAATAGACATCCTATCGGAAGGTCTCAATCCATAATTGTTTTCCAAAACCATACATAATTGACGAAATGTATTTTGATTCATCCTAAATGTATTGAAACACCATTTTTCATGACCATTCAATAATTCATTCCTCCATTGTTATCCTGTTTGAAAGGAATTCATGCATGGTTCCTTGTGTATGTGGTTAAAAAAATACACACCCATGTAACATACTACACAAGCGACCGAATCCTAAAATTCAATCTTATTATCCAAAAATTGCTTAATTTGTAGAAATTACATAATTTGCATATGATTATCATCCATACCTACAAATCAACAAGTAAAAATATATTCTAAATAAACATGACACTAATATGTCTAAATATAAAGAAATAAATAATATAATAAGTAATAAAATTATATATTACCAATAAGATAACAAAATATAATAAAATAAGCTAACCAAGTTCATAATGTCTTAAAACATACTATGTCAACACAAGTGCGCGAATAATAAAAATAATAACTAAACATAGTAATGCATAGATATAAACTATGTTTAATGTTTTTAATGTTTGTCATACTCATACATAAACTTTATGTATTTAACTCTCTTTGTATTATCTGGTAAACCAAAAAAGATGTCCTTCTTTGCAGATCTTCAATCAACAAGCAAGCAAAGTAAAATTTAGGAGTATCAGTCTCCAAACCAGGCAAAGTACATAGTTTTTCCAAAACATTCGTAACATCATAATGTGACGCAACTGCAGCAGTACTTTGTGATGCACCAATATTCATCGTGTTCAAAATTTTCGTAATAGAAGTATTAATCTCTATTGTTGTACTCTGTCTCTCTTAAATCAATTGCATCATATCATCAAGTCTCTCACACATTGCTGCAGATCTTCCTACCCATTTAGTGGAATCAGTTCTTGCACTCTTGTTGCTTTGTAAACTTTCATTCTCCAAAACCCTTTTGCATCTTCTTCTCTCACTCCCTTCATCATGTGAAGCTTGAGGGGTAGCAACAAGAGTAGATGCAAGGGTCGGGATAGTTTCTCTCCACACCTCTTCCCAGTCACAGTCACTTGATAATTGTTTAAACCACTAGTCTCATCTATATTCTCATAGTCATGATAGCCTGACAATTGATGATGAACATTATGGCTATCAGGTGGAGAAAGAACATATACTTCCTCAACTTCTCGTTGTTCTTATGGAGGGTTATCCATAAGACAAAATGTAATTTCTCCTGGGGCCAAACATCCAAAAAGTTGGTCTAACTTACATTCAAGCTCAGGTTCAAGCCCTTCCTCTTTAAATGTTTTAAAATTGTTGTTCTCCTACACAAAAATAATTAACCTATATCTAACTATTTATTTAACATTATAGAAAAGTAAACTAACTTAAAATGGGCTAACCTTATTCTTCAAAGTCTACCACTCCTCACTAGCAGTAATTGTTACTTTTTCATAGTCTCATCTTAATCCTGTTTCTTTCCCTTTCAACTGTTTCCAAAGACTCCATCTAGTTCTCATCCAATCAAACTTATCCCATTGTAAGTTGGTCACTTTGTGAAACTCTTCCTCTACCTTCTTCTATGGTATCCTTTGACAAATAACTCCACCACATTTTTCCTTACTCCTTTGAATATATTGGTTACAAAGGTCACAAAAGAGAAGAAGTATTTCTTTTAGCCAACGAACCCTACCCATATCATTCCCCTCTTAACTTTCTCCTTTGTTTCTTTTTTGAGATTATGTCATCTAATTATACAGGATAAGAAAAGGTTATATACTTGTTAATCAATTTGCAATTGATTTCACTAGTGAGTTACTTTAATTAGTTACAATTAGACTATTCCAACAAAATAATTACAAAAATACTTTTATCATCTATAAATTTTAATTAATTACTTAATTTAAAATTATTTGATATCTTAATTTAAATCGAGTAATATAATTAACTTGTGAATAATATTCAAAAATTATATAAAATTTTATTGTAATATCTTTTTACTTAACCAAAGAATTATTAAATAATTAAATAATATTAGAAAAAGATAAAAATAAATTTGTAAATATTAAATAACCAACTTTGAATGCATGATCAATTAAATACACGAGGAAAAGAACTTCGAATACTGTTGTTTTATGCGATACAATATTATATACAAATAGCTTTTCAATTAAAATGTGTGTGTGCATGTATATATATATGAAATCATGTTATTAATTTTCTGTTTACATATATGTTGACCCCCTTCAATCACATGCAACGCACTTAAAAATTTTAAATCATCGTCAATGGATTGATCTTCTACATTCTGCTAAAATCGATTAGCTTGATTCTGGTCAGCCCAGTGACCCAAACTCTTTGTATTAGTAACAAACATTTCAATATCAAGTGACCCAAACTCTTCATATTAGTAATAAACATTTCAACATCATCAAATACAAATCCTGAGTTCTAATCTTTACCACTCCACTCTCAGGGTCTTAACACCAATTAAGAACCAAAAATGATCACACGCTAACTGTATATCTTGGGCCACCAAAATTTCAAGTTGATGCTCTATTAAAAGCATAGGTTAGTGTTAATGCTTCTAATTTAACAGCAATTCAGCCTCTTTTATTGTATAAATGATTAAATAACTGCATGTAGAGCCAAATTCATCCATGTATACACAAACAAACATAAGTTCGTCAATCTCTTAGGACTATACAAGTTAAATATAGTCAGAATTGAATGCTTCAACGCAAATGGGTCTATATATATTCAATATGATGTTACTATAACTATCCAAGTACTAACACCGAAACAGCAACAAGTTTAAGAAACAAGCCTTGAATCTTGACACCATGAACAAAAACGCATAAGTTAACACTCAATACAACTTAGGAGATGATTAAAAAAATGCCTTTTCCTCGATTAATGAGAACCAATAAAGTAAACCAAACCTTAATCGATCTCAGCAATTATATAAAAAAAAAAAAAGCAAAGTAACAGGCAGTACTTACACAAACCCGATAAGAACCCAAAAACACAAGATTCAATCAAAAAATAGAAACAATCCTCCTTTCAATCAAATGAGGCATGATCAGAACATAGAAAGAACAAAACTTACAAACGAAAACGAAGAAAGACAGTATTGGCAAGATCCAAGTGAACCCACAAGGAATCCTTATAAACCTCAACAACTATCAGACTTCATTTAATGAAACTAAATCTATCTCAGATTTCATTTATTGAATCTCATATTACATTTATTAAATCTCATATTGCAAGCACTGATGTTCCATTAAATCAGTTATAGCCAGAACCATCAATCAATAGCTTAGATAACTAGAACCATCAATCAGAAGCATAGATATCTACCTCAGTACGACCAGGCATGATGGGCTTCCCATAGAGACTGCTGCTCCCAGCTGGGATATCTGTCTTTCAGTATGTGCAAGTAATGATCTTGCCTCATCCCTTTCCTTCTTTAGTCTAGCAATTACACGACAAGCGGCATCATGCTACAATAATAGATACAATCAAACCAGTCTATAGAGTTGGGTCAGTAAATAAGATTGGTAATACCATATTACCAATCCTATTTTAATTTATTGGAACAAAGAACAAATGTACATAAAACAGAAACTAAAAGGGGGGAAAACAATTCCAAGGTCTTGGATCAAATGGACAGAACTAGTGATTGATAGAACCAAAACTCGTATATAAGGGAAGGAAAATTGTAGGCTTTTTAAGAAAGATAACATGGTTAAATCCTAATTGCCCTTATCATATTAAAGTAAGAATTCATTATCGACAAGAATAAAGAAGAAAATTCTAGATTTTCAAAACCAATTTTGACAACACTCATGAATCTTGGTCTTTAAACTACTTATAGGAAGTTCCACAAAAAGGTTTACAATGAAACGATCAAAATACAAACATTTGTGGATGCTCAAAAAAGATATCATAAATTGTTATAAAGTAATATAAGTTTTTCCTTTTTTTTAAGAAGAACATGCATTTAAGTCACTACATGAGCTACATTTTTCAATAACAAAATCTAGATAATCATAGTTACAAACATCAAAATTTAACAATCTATAGAGATTTTTTTCATAAAAAATTATGCTCATCAAGCTGTTGAAATTAGTTTCCAATCATACATTGAAAGTTAACTACGTATCATATCTTCCCTAAGTCACTAGAGCATAATCACGTTCCTTTCTTCATCTTTACCAATGCCCAAGAAAACCAGTATTTCTAGAATGCCAACTACAGTTAGCAGTAACATTTGAACTGTTAACATAATAAAGTTTGCAACTTCTTAAAACAGAATACCATCCAGTTATCACAAATAAAATTTAGGCCATATGGCATAATTATTCAGTGACCGAAAATGTAACACCCACATACCCCCTGAAAGGATGTATGAATGCCACACAAAACAGTATAACAAACCAAAGCATACGAAAACTTTCAGTAAATAATTCCGGCAAACATAAATTAAATTACATAGTACTTAACACAAACTCGCTGAAAAAAAATTCAAACCAAACTGAAGTATCATTGTTACAAACTTACAAGCAAATCCACATATACATATCAGATACAAGCCTAAAAGTCAAACCAAAAATTTACATTATTTTCAAAACAACACTCAAATTTCATTAGCCATTGCGGTTGACTTGTCCCAGTCCCTACGTCCTTCTCTTTGAACCTACACGGAGCAAATCCACCGTGCTAAGCATATAGCTTAGTGAGTAATAACTAAACTAT
This sequence comes from Erythroxylum tenue, assembly GCA_027568955.1. Classification (NCBI taxonomy): domain Eukaryota; kingdom Viridiplantae; phylum Streptophyta; class Magnoliopsida; order Malpighiales; family Erythroxylaceae; genus Erythroxylum; species Erythroxylum tenue. The sequence goes on along the minus strand of JAOSBM010145103.1, from coordinate 6,666 downwards.
GCTTAATCAACTGATATAGAATCATATTATACATAAGCATCTCAACATACTGAAATTCAGAACAGAATAAGATTCATTCAAGAAAAACACTTCACAAGCTAAAGTCAGTCATTTCAATAGCAAAACAGAACATTCATAATACAAAACTTGTTTTCAGAATAAGGTGTTAACCCATCAGATCAAAATTATAGATTTACTTCATATCAAATCTTATCTTATCATAGATCAAAATACAAAACAAATCAGACTGTAAATCCATTAACATAAGTGGGTAACGGGACTTATACAGAAGAGACCGAAGTCCCGACACCGAAGTGTCATTAATAGAAAACACTGAAGTGCCATTAACAGAAGAAACCAGAGTGCCATTAACAGAAGACACCGAAGTGCCATTAACAGAAGACACCGAAGTGCCATTAACAAAAGACAACAAAGTGCCATTAACAAAAGACACCGAAGTGTCACAGAAGCAGCTACAGACCCTTCTAGGCATGCTTATTTACCCACAACTAGGACTTAAAAGTTTTAAAACAAAACAAGGTCATTTCAGACATTTCATATGCAAAGCAAGTGCTACTTCCAATGATATAATCATGCACTAAACACCTCGAACAATTATTGTTCGGAATTCAAAACACAATCAGCATAAATCAAATTCAACAAGCAGAACAAAGTAAGGTAAATAGCATTTCAATATCACATTCATCAATCAATACCTCAGACCTTCATGTCCGAAACCAGTACACAATTCAGTAATATCAATTTTAATTGAGTAATAAACAAGACAAATCAAGGTAAGACCATATTAGGTTACTCACAAAAGTTACCGTCTAAATTACTTACAAAAGCTTCCTGTTTGCTTATTGCCTCGAAGTGCCGACAATATCTGGAATAGGTCGCTCTAAGGGTTCCTCTAAAACATTCAATACGAACATATATTACTATTATGCACAATTATGAATTCAATTATGCACATTCATGTATACTGAAAATGTATGATGCATGTTTCTTATCTTTAATCTTATCACATTATGATCATGTGAAATCAAACTCAATCCCTTAGTCCAGATTTATTTCACAATCCACCTTAGGTCCACTTTGCTTAATTATTCTCATCAAGAAGGTGAGGTAATTAGGTAATACTTCCTTATAGAAAGTTTTCCCTCTTTGTCTTAGGTTTCCTATAATACTAAGTTCATCCAATTTGGTTTAGTATTCAATGAGTTATGCTCAAAATACCACAGACTGTGTACATTTGACATTTTGACTAATGCATGATCATGCCTCTAAGTTGTACACCTCATAACTCTCAATTGTAATATCCGAAAATTACAAACTTCATATCAATTTAAAGCTAAGATAATAATCTTTAACTTTGGTGAAGACACCTCAGTCTAATTCGGCCTAAATTAATACATTTTATTCAATAACCACAGGACATGATTTCTGTCCCTGATAGTGCTTCAGCTTAAGCTATAACTCACTTTCATGCCAAATTTTGAAAATCATACAGACAGAATTAAAATTTGACTTCTTCACAAAAGTTGTAGAATTATGTCTCTATTTCAATTTAAAACAAGAATCATTTCATTTGGAAATCTACAGATCAAAATATAACTAAAATACCGAAGCATGTTCAGAACATTTCAGTTATCAAATTCAAGCACACCTCATCATTTTCATCTTAACACCCCTCTTTCGGGATAACTTTGCATGATCTTTATGAGAAGGAAAATGGTGTATTTAAGTAACACTTTCTTCTAGACAATTGTTCCACTATGTTTCTAGTTTTTAGTAACACCAAAATTGTACAATTTGAGTCAGTATACTAAAAGTTATATCCAAAAGAGTTCAGAATGTTTTTTAACTATAACAGAATTCCGAACTCTAATTCCAGTCAGATTTTGAGATGCTTAGAGATAGAATTAACATTCAACTTCTTCAGAAACGTTGTATACATATGTCTCTAGTTTAATTTGAAACAAGAATCAACTCATTTAGAAATACACAGATCAAGTTATAATCAAAATACCAAGACGTATTCAGTGAAAACACTTCATTTATTCCAGCTTTTCCATAAACAGACTTTCGGGTCAATGTTACACAGTCATTTTGATAATGAAATGAATGATTTAGGCTAAACATTCTTCTAAAAATTTGTTCCTTTATGTATTAAGTTTCTATTGACACCAATTTTATGCAATTTGGTTCAGAATTTTGAAAATTATTTCCAAATTACTACAGACTGTTCACAAATAGTGACAGATTTTAGATACTCAACTTCAAGCCAACTTTTGACACACTTAGTGATAGAAATCAGATTCGATGCCTCATAAAATTTGTATATATAAGTTTGTAGCTTAACATGAATTTAAATTCATCTAATTTGGATACCTACAGAGAAAGATATGGCTAAAATACCGAAACTTGTCCAGTAGAACAACTCATCCAAACCAGTTTCCAACATCAATCATAGCATCACAAGACTTATTTATTAATGAAATAACTTACAAATATGATGATCCAAGCTTCAACAAAGATCCAGTAGTTGAGAGGGGGGAGTAGGAGAAAGAAATTTCTTGTGAAAGAAGCCAATGTGAGGGAGTAGGCTGCTAAAATGAGCTGGAGTGTTTCAAATATTGCTTTGCTAGGTGTCCTTAATTTATCAAGCCACATGTCTTAATGCAAGTAATGCATCAAGCCACATGTCTTAGTGCATGTAAAGTCATTTACCTAATTAAAATACTACCACTTGTCACCTATAAAATCGGTCCACATGTCAATCATCCAATGGTGCCAAATGTCACTCATTCATTGATCCATTTGTCAATCCATAATTTGTCTCTTACTTTCTTTATTTTTCTTAATATAAATTACCTCAAATTTTCAATAGCTTTCTAAAACATCCTAAATGTCTCCAAAAATGCAGAATTAATAATAATATACACCAATTTAATAATCCAAGACAATTAATCCATAATTCACCAAAATTTCGAAATACCCGAAATATTACCAAAATCGCCAAATCACATTTTACGTTAACAACTCAATTATACCCGAAATGTCATGAATGCATACACAAATATTGGTATGAGTCTAAAAATGTACATGCTCAAATAAGCAAAAACTTAATTATGCCAAGCATACTATACATTGAAATTCCTTAATATTCTAACCCCTAATATGGGGTGTTACAGAAAAGGACATCAAGAAGTTACCAATTTGAGTAGCAGCCAGACTACTTTATTGGCTCTTATGTTGGCAATCTCGCTCAAGTCTGTCAAGTACCTGCAATTCATGATATAGTTCCTGCAAACCTTCAAAATGTGCTTTTATACTACAGTTTCCTTCAAACCACCAAGCACGTGATTACAATATACAAAATGAATCGAATGGAGAGGTAGCTATTTATAAATTTTAACAGACATGTTCTAGTCCAAAATACAAGTTTGTATGCAACCCATCAACCAAGGTAAGTTGTCAAATAATTTTGGAGAAAATCATAAGGGAGGGACGCTCACAGCTGTAGATTGAATAAAAATCATTAAAAGCTCGATGACAACTTCTGATTCTTCCCTCAATTGCTTTTGAGGAGTAAGCTCTCTGCTGAGTCTGGAACGTGAAATAAAATCCATTCAATAACTTTACAAATATGTTACCTTAAATTAATTGGGAGAATCAGAAAACACATTTATAATTACTTCTCAAAATAACGATCCAAGTTGTGCCACTAAGGGTCTTTACACCGAATAAAATCAAAGTTGACTCAAATCAAACTAATTCCAATTTTCTCAAAGTCTCAACGCAACACCCAAAACATCCATTAAATAATTTCATGCTTCAACAATAGTAATCACTACGATTCCAATCAACCATCAACTTAATCAACGTGACAGATTCCAAAATTTTTAAGCGCAATACCCATCAATCGATAAAACCTAGTAGAAATTCAATTAAACCATAAAGAAATCCATTAACTAAAGGCATCAATTCACAATTTCAAATTAATTAAACTCATGACCAAGAAATTAGATGAATGGGGAATCAAACCAATGAAGTCTAAAGGCTACCGTGGAAATTTGAATAGAGGAGCATGCAGCATCACGGATTTTTTTGTTTGTTTCGCGAAGAACAATCACAATTTTGCCGGTTCACTCGATTGGGAGAGAAAGATCAACGAAGTCGTTGGTTCTGTTGCATGGGCGAATTGACGGAAACATCAGTATTCACAACAGAAGCAACTCAATATCAGAAATATAAATACAGGCAAACCAATCACAAGAATTGAAACAAGACCGGCCTGTTGAAGCGCAGAATCGCTCACCAGTCTTCTTTCCACAATTCTTCTTATCACCCGCAGCCTGCAGCCTGCAGCCTTCTGTTGTGTAACCTTAATTGTTTCTTTAACCCTTATTTCTGGGTGGGCAGAAAGAGCAGATCGTGCGTTTTTCTGAAGAGTTTCTGTTTTCTATATTTTCCAATAATCCTCTCTCCGATAGGAAGAAAAGCTTTTATATATATATATATATATATAACTCTCTCCTTTCCACATAAGAAGTAACCGATAAGATAACACGGTTTATCACTCATGCGGTTTGTAATTCAAATCAACAAAATTTTCTATTTAATTTAAAGTAATCTGTTGCTTATTTAAATTACAAATAACACATGTGCGATCCAAACAGTTAAGGCACGACAAGGACCGCAGGGAAAAATTAATAAAACTAAAATTATAATAAGAATCTATACAGAACCAGTATATTCTTATTATAATTATATTCTTATTATAATTAATCATAAATTATTCCACTAAAAATTTATGATTGAACTCTTTATTAATTTAACTTTCCACAATATAATAAATTATGTTCCCCATGTTAAGATTACAGATGCTTGTCAAATAAAATAAATTACTGACAATTTATTTAAATAAAAATTTTAATCTTTAAGATTGTCGCTCAACTTATTTGATGTCTCGGATTAAAAATCCACCTGCAGGGTTTACACAACGAAACCTTATAAGCTTACTTAAAGTGCATCATCATTCTCTATACCGAGACATGGATTCCATCATTAATTAATATTTCACAAATACAAATTGTCTTTGCCTAATTTACCGAGTATTATTGTCCTGATAATTGAAACTCACTCTTTAATGAATTAAAGCACAAGACAATGTATATTTGTTCATATTAACTAAATCAAAATTAAGAACATAAATCTTATTTCTAATGTCCTCAAGAATATGTTTTAATAGTCAGTATAAAACAGTCATTCTCAACTTGGTCCAGTTAGATACATACAAAATGTACCAACACAATTATTATTAAATATATGCTAAAAATTTATTCATATTATACAAATCTCCAATTGAATACAATTAAATAATTGTTCAAAGAAAAACATCCAAAGAGTATACTATTACATTTGCATGGTTAATAATATATATCTATCACGAATAATGCGATTTCCTGTTGGGTCACCAATCTCCATTTGGTCTACTCTTCGTCGTTGATGCGTGAGAGTGAACGATGACAACACCATGGAGTTCGACCCGTCTCAAAAAATAAGAACAATAGTCAATACTAAGCACATGCAAATTGAAATCCACAGTTTTATAGATTTAGAATTTTTAGGAACCATAAGAAGGAAAATAAACACATCTAAATGATCTAAAAAAATCATTTAAAATTTTTCAGAAGCCAAAAACTCTCAACTTCAATGAGATTGCTTTTGCCTTGCCTTTGGGTAAACTTGCGAGACGAATAATCCTTTGGAAGAAGCTGCAAAACAAACTGAAACAGTAGATAGCATGAACGTCTAAGATCCGAACACATCCATAAACTGCTTGATCTGGTTTTACCGTCAGAACCAAGAAATGTGAGAGATGCAAGGAAAGAGATACAAGAAAAGGAAGAAGACTCTAGAGAAAACGAAAAAAGAGACAGTCAAAGAGTAAAGCGTAAAGAGGGTAAAATCAATATTAAAATAAAAACTATCAGCTAATTACGTTAAAACGCTCTTGTAGAGGAGCTTCTTCAAAATCAGCTGATTAGGTTGAATCAGCCAACCTAATCAGCTCATAACTAAACAACCCAAACAATTCTTTTATAAAGTCAACTAGCTGATTTGGATTAATCAACTATTTTTTGACTAATCAGCCAACAACCAAACGAAGCCATTGACTTTCCACTCCGCCAATCGACTGATCGAATCTCTATTAGCCTTAGTTCATATGTTTTGTGGGTTGAACTCCACAGTAGACCTCCTTAAACATACTCATTTCTCTTTTGCATATTTTCCCTTTTCCCTATTTCTTTAGTCTACACGATATGGAGCATAGAACATTCAAGTTATGGCCATGATGAACTCCATCACCCAGTTGAGGCTTTATAGTATTGAACCAATGGGATACAAAAGAAATGATTGATACCGATTATTCATGTAGAGTAGTGCCACAATCATTGATTCCCTAGTCAAAATACACCTGGGTTTGCCTTATCTAATTGCGGATCAGATCGTCTGTTCCACTAACTCTGTACCTATTCTGTTTCCCAACGAAAACGTCGACGTTTTATTAACTCCTGCCTAAGCCAAGCCAACGTCTCCTCTGCCTAAGCCAAGCCAACTTCTCCTCCCCCTTTTCATTTTGCTTCCCGCTTTACT
>JAOSBM010145089.1:0-13661 GCA_027568955.1 Erythroxylum tenue | reverse complement strand
GCCAAAACTAAGAAGATACGCAAAAATAAGAACATGTGCAAAACGAAAAAATGCGCAAAACTAACACTATGCCAAAAACTAGGAAGATGTACAAAACTAAGAAGATGCACAAAAATAAGAAGATGTGCAAAACTAAGAATATGAGAGAAACTAAGAAGATGCACAAAACTAAAAAGATGTGCAAAACTAATAAGATGCACAAAACTAAGAATATGCCCAAAACTAAGAAGAAGCCCAAACTAAGAAAATGAACAAAACTAAGAATATGCACAAAACTAAGAAGATGCGCAAAAATAAGAAGATGTGTCAAACTCAAAAGATGCCCAAAACTAAGAAAATGCATAAAACTAAGAAGATGTGCAAAACTAAAAAAATGCCCAAAACAAAGAAAAAGGCCAAAACTAAGAAGATGTTTAAAACAATGAAGATGCGCAAAACTAAGAAAATGTGTAAAACTAAGAAGATGCACAAAATTAAGAATATGTGCAAAACTAAGAAGATGCGCAAAAATAAGAAGATGTGCAAAACTAAGAAGATGGGCAAAACTAAGAAGATGCAGCAAACTAAGAAGAGGCACAAAACTAAGAAGATGCGCAAAACTAAGAAGATGTGCAAAACTGAGAAGATGCCCAAAACTGAGAAGATGCGCAAAACTAAGAAGATGCGCAAAACTAAGATGATGTGTAAAACAAAGAAGATGCACAAAACTAAGAAGATGCGCAAAACTAAGAATATGCACAAAACTAAGAAAATGTGTAAAATTAAGAATATGTGTGAAGCCAAGAAGATGCACAAAACAAAGAAGACGTGCAAAACAAAAAAAGCGCAAAACTAAAGAAGATGCCAAAACTAAGAAGATGCACAAAACTAAGAATATGTATGAAACTAAGAAGATGCACAAAACTACGAATATGCCCATAACTAAGAAGATTCCCAAAAACTAAGAAGATGCACAAAACTAAGAAGATGCGCAAAACTAAGAAGATGTGTAAAACAAAGAAGATGCGCAAAACTAAGAAGATGTGTAAAACTAAGAAGATGCACAAAACTAAAAAATGTGCAAAACTAAGAAGATGCATAAAACTAAGTAGATGTGCAAAACTAAGAGGATGCGCAAAACTAAGAAGATTGACAAAACTAAGAAGATGCATAAAACTATGTAGATGTGAAAAACTAAGAAGATGCGCAAAACTATGAAAATGCACAAAACAAAGAAGATGTGCAAAACTAAGAAGATGCAGCAAACTAAGAAGATGCCAAAAATTAAGAAGATGCGCAAAACTAAGAAGATGTGCCAAACTAAGAAGATGCGCAAAACTAAGACGATGCCCAAAACTGAGAAGATGCGCAAAACTAAGAAGATGCATGAAACTAAGAAGATGTCCAAAACTCAGAAGATGCGCAAAACTAAGAAGATACATAAAACTATGAAAATGTACAAAACTAAGAGGATGCGCAAAACTAAGAAGATTCGCATAACTAAGAAGATACCCAAAACTAAGAAGATGTGCAAATTGTAAAAAATGCACAAAACTAGGTAGATACCCAAAACTAAGAAGTTGTGCAAAACTAAGAAGATGTCAAAAACTATGAAGATGTGTAAAACTAAGAAGATGCCCAATACTAAGAAGATGTTCAAATTGTAAAAAATGCATAAAACTAAGTAGATACCCAAAACTAAGAAGTTGTGCAAAACTAAGAAGATGTCAAAAACTAAGATGATGTGTAAAACTAAGAAGTTGTGCAAAACTAAGAAGATGCACAAAACTAAGATGTGTTAACTAAGAAGTTGTGCAAAACTAAGATGATGCCCAAAACTAAGAAAATGCACAGAACTAAGAAGATGCACAAAACTAAGAATATGTGTAAAACTGAGAAGATACCCAAAAACTAAGAAGATGCACAAAACTAAGAAGATGCCCAAAACTAAGAATATGCACAAAACTAAAAAGATACCCAAAACTAAGAAGATGTGCAAAACTAAAAAGATGCGCAAAACTAAGAAGATTCCCAAAACTAAGAAGATGTGTAAAACAAAGAAGATGCGCAAAACTAAGAAGATGTGTAAAACTAAGAAGATGCACAAAACTAAAAAGATGTGCAAAACTAAGAAGATGCGCAAAACTATAAAGATGCAAAAGACTAAGAAGATGTGCAAAACTAAGAAGATGCAACAAACTAAGAAGATGTACAAAACTAAGAAGATGCGCAAAACTAAGAAGATGCCCAAAACTGAGAAGATGCGCAAAAATAAGAAGATGCACGAAAGTAAGAAGAAGCACAAAACTAAGAAGCTGTCCAAAACTCAGAAGATACGCAAAACGGAGAAGATGCATAAAACTAAGAAAATGTACAAAATTAAGAAAATTCACAAAACTACGAAAATTCACATAACTAAGAAGATACCGAAAACTAAGAAGATGTGCAAATTGTAAAAAATGCACAAAACTAAGAAGATGCCCAAAACTAAGAATTTGTGCAAAACTAAGAAGTTGCCCAAAACTAAGAAGATGTGTAAAACTAAGAAGTTATGCAAAACTAAGAAGATGCTCAAAACTAAGAAGATGTACAAAACTAAGAAGATGTGTAAAACTAAGAAGATGCGCAAAACTAAGAAGATGTGCAAATCCAAGAAAATGCCAAAACTAAGAAGAAGTGCAAAAGCAAGGAAATGCCCAAACTAAGAAGATGCACAAAACTAAAAATATGCCCAAAGAAAGAAGTGCGCAAAACTAAGAAGATGCCCAAAACTAAGAATATGTGCAAAAAAAACACAAAACTAAGAACATGCCCAAAACTAAGAAGATGTGCAAAACTAAGAAGATGCGCAAAACTAAGAAGATGCACAAAACTAAGAAGATGCACAAAACTAAGAAGATGTGTGAAACTAAGAAGATGCAGCAAACTAAGAAGATGTACAAAACTAAGAAGATGCGCAAAACTAAGAAGATTTGCAAAACTGAGAAGATGCCCAAAACTTAGAAGATGCACAAAACTAAAAAGATGCGCAAAACTAAGAAGATGCATAAAACTAAAAAGATGTCCAAAACTAAGAAGATTCACAAAACTAAGATGCAAAAAAATAAGAAGATGCGCAAAACTAAGATGTGTGAAACTAAGACGATGCGCAAAACTAAGAATATGTGTGAAGCTAAGAAGATGCCCAAAACTAAGAAAATGCCCAAAACTAAGAAGATGCGCAAAAATAAGAAGATGTGCCAAACTCAAACGATGCCCAAAACTAAGATGATGCGTAAAACTAAGAAGATGTGCAAAACTAAGATAATGCACAAAACAAAGAAAACGCCCAAAACTAAGAAGATGTGTAAAACAATGAAGATGCACAAAACTAAGAAGATGTGTAAAACTAAAAAGATGCACAAAACTAAGAATATGTGCAAAACTAAGATGATGTGCAAAACTAAGAAGATGTACAAAACTAAGATGATGGGCAAAACTAAGAAGATGCAGCAAACTAAGAAGATGCATAAAACTAAGAAGATGCGCAAAACTAAGAAGATGTGCAAAACTAAGATAATGCGTAAAACTTAGAAGATGCCTAAAACTGAGAAGATGCGCAAAACTAAGAAGATGTGCACAACTAAGAAGATGTGTAAAACTAAGAAGATGTTTAAAACTAGGAAGATATCCAAAACTAAGAAGATGCGGGAAACTAAGAAGATATCCAAAGCTAAAAAGATGCGCAAAACTAAGAAAATGTGTAAAACTCAGAAGATGCAAAAAACTAAGAATATGTGTGAAGCTAAGAAGATGCACAAAACTAAGAAGATGTGCAAATTGAAAAATTGCGCAAAACTGAAGGAGATGCCAAAACTTAGAACATGCACAAAACTAACAAGATGTGCAAAATGAAAAAAAGCGCAAAACTGAAGAAGATGCCAGAACTAAAAAGATGCACAAAACTAAGAAGATGCAAAAAATTAAGAAGATGTGTAAAACTAAGATGTGCAAAACCAAAAATATGTGTGAAACTAAGAAGATGCACAAAACTACGAATATGCCCAAAACTAAGAAGATTCCCAAAAACTAAGAAGATGCACAAAACTAAGAAGATGCCCAAAACTAAGAATCTACACAAAACTAAGAAGATGCGCAAAACTAAGAAGATGTGTAAAACAAAGAAGATGCGCAAAACTAAGAAGATGCACAAAACTAAGTAGATACACAAAACTAAGAAGATACGCAAAACTAAGAATATGCGAAAAAACTAAGAAGATTGGCAAAACTAAAAAGATGCATAAAACTACATAGATGCGCAAAACTAAGAAGATGCGCGAAACTAAGAAGATACGCAAAACTATGAAGATGCACAAAACTAAGAAGATGCACAAAACTAAGAAGATGCAGCAAACTAAGAAGATGCACAAAACTAAGAAGATGCGCAAAACTAAAAAGATGTGCAAAACTAAGAAGATGAGCAAAACTAAGAAGATGCCCGAAACTGAGAAGATGCGCAAAACTAAGAAGATGCACGAAACAAAGAAGATGCACGAAACTAAGAAGATGTCCAAAACTCAGAAGATGCACAAAACTAAAAAGATGCATAAAACTAAGAAAATGTTCAAAACTAAGAAGATTCGCATAACTAAGAAGATACACAAAACTAAGAAGATGTTTAAATTGTAAAAAATGCGTAAAACTAAGAAGATACCCAAAACTAAGAAGTTGTGTAAAACTAAGAAGATGCAAAAAACTACAAAGAAGTGTAAAACTAAGAATTTGTGCAAAACTAAGAAGATGCCCAAAACTAAGAAGATGCACAAAACTAAGAAGATGTGTTAACTAAGAAGTTGTCCAAAACTAAGAAAATGCCCAAAACTAAGAAGATGCACAAAACTAAGAAGATGTGTAAAACTAAGAAGATGTGCACAACTAAAACAATGTGTGAAACTAATAAGATGCACAAAACTACGAATATGCCCAAAACTAAGAAGATTCCCAAAAACTAAGAAGATTCACAAAACTAAGAAGATGCCCAAAACTAAGAAAATGCCGAAAACTAAGAAGATGCGCAAAACTAAGAAGATACCCAAAATTAAGATGATGTGCAAAACTCAAAAGATGCCCAAAACTAAAAAGATGCGTAAAACTAAGAAGATGCGCAAAACTAAGAAGATGCCCAAAACTAAGAAGATGCCCAAAACTAAGAACATGTGCAAAACTGAGAAAATGCATAAAACTGAGAAGATGTCAAAATTAAGAAGATCCACAAAACTAAGAAGATGCACAAAACTAGGAAAATGCCCAAAACTAAGATGATACCCAAAACTAAGAAGATGCAAAAAAACTAAAAAGATGCGCAAAACTAAGAAGACTCCCAAAACTATGAAGATGCACAAAAGTAAGAAGATGCCCAAAAGTAAGAAGTTGCAAAAAAGTAAGAAGATGCACAAAAGTAAGAAGATGCCCAAAACTAAGAAGATGCACAAATTTAAGAAGATGCACAAAACTAAGAAGATGCGCAAAACTAAGAATACGTGTTAAACTAAGAAGATACACAAAACTAAGAAGATGCGCAAAACTAAGAATTTTTCTTAAACTAAGAAGATGCACAAAACTAAGAAGATGTGCAAAACTAAGAAGATGACCAAAATTTAGAAGATGCCAAAACTAAGAAGATATGCAAAAATAAGAACATGTGCAAAACGAAAAATTGCGCAAAACTAACACTATGCCAAAACTAGGAAGATGTACAAAACTAAGAAGATGCGCAAAAAAAAGAAGATGTGTAAAACTAAGAAGATGTGCAAAACTAAGAATATGAGAGAAACTAATAAGATGCACAAAACTAAAAAGATGTGCAAAACTAATAAGATCCACAAAACTAAGAATATGCCCAAAACTAAGAAGATGCCCAAACTAAGAAAATGAACAAAACTAATAATATGCACAAAACTAAGAAGATGCGCAAAAATAAGAAGATGTGTCAAACTCAAAAGATGCCCAAAACTAAGAAAATGCATAAAACTAAGAAGATGTGCAAAACTAAAAAAATGCCCAAAACAAAGAAAACGACCAAAACTAAGAAGATGTTTAAAACAATGAAGATGCGCAAAACTAAGAAGATGTGTAAAACTAAGAAGATGCACAAAATTAAGAATATGTGCAAAACTAAGAAGATGCGCAAAAATAAGAAGATGTGCAAAACTAAGAAGATGGGCAAAACTAAGAAGATGCATCAAACTAAGAAGATGCACAAAACTAAGAAGATGCGCAAAACTAAGAAGATGTGCAAAACTGAGAAGATTTGCAAAACTAAGAAGATGCATAAAACTAAAAAGATGCACAAAACTATGATGCAAAAAACTAAGAAGATGCGCAAAACTAAGAATATGCACAAAACTAAGAAAATGTGTAAAACTAAGAAGATGCGCAAAACTAAGAATATGTGTGAAGCCAAGAAGATGCACAAAACAAAGAAGATGTGCAAAATAAAAAAAGCGCAAAACTGAAGAAGATGCCAAACCTAAGAAGATGCACAAAACTAAGAAGATGCATAAAACTAAGAAGATGTGTAAAACTAAGATGTGCAAAACTAAAAATATGTATGAAACTAAGAAGATGCACAAAACTACGAATATGCCCAAAACTAAGAAGATTCCCAAAAACTAAGAAGATGCACAAAACTAAGAAGATGCGCAAAACTAAGAAGATGTGTAAAACAAAGAAGATGCGCAAAACTAAGAAGATGTGTAAAACTAAGAAGATGCACAAAACCAAAAAAATGTTCAAAACTAAGAAGATGCATAAAACTAAGTAGATGTGCAAAACTAAGAAGATGCGCAAAACTAAGATTACGCAAAAAAACGAAGAAGATTGGCAAAACTAAGAAGATGCATAAAACTACGCAGATGTGCAAAACTAAGAAGATGCGCAAAACTATGAAGATGCACAAAACTAAGAAGAAGTGCAAAACTAAGAAGATGCAGCAAACTAAGAAGATGCACAAAACTAAGAAGATGCGCAAAACTTAGAAGATGTGCCAAACTAAGAAGATGCGCAAAATCAAGAAGATGCCCAAAACTGAGAAGATACGCAAATCTAAGAAGATGCATGAAACTAAAAAGATGTCCAAAACTCAGAAGATGCGCAAAACTAAGAAGATGCATAAAACTAAGAAAATGTACAAAACTGAAAAGATGCGCAAAACTAAGAAGACTCGCATAACTAAGAAGATACCCAAAACTAAGAAGATTCTCATAACTAAGAAGATACCCAAAACTAAGAAGATGTCTAAATTGTAAAAAAAATGCGCAAAACTAAGTAGATACCTAAAACTAAGAAGTTGTGCAAAACTAAGAAGATGTCAAAAACTAAGAAGATGTATAAAACTAAGAAGTTGTGCAAAACTGAGAAGATGCCCAAAACTAAGAAGATGTGTTAACCACGAAGTTGTGCAAAACCAAGAAGATGCCCAAAACTAAGAAGATGCACAAAACTAAGAAGATGTGTAAAACTAAGAAGATGTGTAAAACTAAAAATATGTGTGAAACTAATAAGATGCACAAAACTACGAATATGCCCAAAACTAAGAAGATTCCCAAAAACTAAGAAGATGCACAAAACTAAGAAGATGCCCAAAACAAAGAAGATGCGCAAAACTAAGAAGATGCCCAAAACTAAGAAGATGCGCAAAACTAAGAAGATACGCAAAATTAAGAAGATGTGCAAAACTCAAAAGATGCCCAAAATATGCACAAAACTAAGAAGGTACCCAAAACTAAGAAGATGTGCAAAACTAAGAAGATGCGCAAAACTAAGAAGACGCCAAAAACTAAGAAGATGTGTAAAACAAAGAAGATGCGCAAAACTAATAAGATGTGTAAAACTAAGAAGATGCACAAAACTAAAAAGATTTGCAAAACTAAGAAGATGCAGCAAACTTAGAAGATGCACAAAACTAAGAAGTTTCGCAAAACTAAGAAGATTTGGAAAACTAAGAAGATGAGCAAAACTAAGACGATGCCCAAAAATGGGAAGATGCGCAAAACTAAGAAGATGGACGAAACTAAGAAGATGCACAAAACTAAGTAGATACACAAAACTAAGAAGATGCGCAAAACTAAGAATATGCAAAAAAACTAAGAAGATTGGCAAAACTAAGAAGATGCATAAAACTACTTAGATGCGCAAAACTAAGAAGATGCGCAAAACTAAGAAGATACGCAAAACTATGAAGATGCAAGAAACTAAGAAGATGCAGCAAATTAAGAAGATGCACAAAACTAAGAAGATGCGCAAAACTAAAAAGATGTGCAAAACTAAGAAAATGAGCAAAACTAAGAAGATGCCCGAAACTGAGAAGATGCGCAAAACTATGAAGATGCACAAGACTAAGAAGATGTGCAAAACTAAGAAGATGCAGCAAACTAAGAAGATGCGCAAAACTAAGAAGATGCAGCAAACTAAGAAGATGCACCAAACTAAGAAGATGCGTAAAACTAAGAAGATGCCCAAAACTGAGAAGATGCTAAAAAATAAGAAGATGCACGAAACTAAGAAGAAGCACAAAATTAAGAAGATGTCCAAAACTCAGAAAATGCGCAAAACGGAGAAGAAGCATAAAACTAAGAAGATGTCCAAAACTCAGAAGATGCCCAAAACTGAGACGCTGCATAAAACTAAGAAAATGTACAAAACTAAAAAGATGCTCAAAACTACAAAAATTCAGATAACTAAAAAGATACCAAAAACTAAGAAGATGTGCAAATTGTAAAAAATGCACAAAACTAAGAAGATTTCTAAAACTAAGAAGTTGTGCAAAACTAAGAAGTTGCCAAAAACTAAGAAGATGTGTAAAACTAAGAAGTTGTGCAAAACTAAGAAAATGCTCAAAACTAAGAAGATGCACAAAATTAAGAAGATGTGTAAAACTAAGAAGATGTGCAAAACCAAGAAAATGCCAAAACTAAGAAGAAGTGCAAAAGCAAGGAAATGCCTAAACTAAGAAGATGCACAAAACTGAGAATATGCCCAAAGAAAGAAGTGCGCAAAACTAAGAAGATGTCCAAAACTAAGAAGATGTAAAAAAAAACACAAAACTAAGAACATGCCCAAAACTAAGAAGATGCACAAAACTAAGAAGATGCGCAAAACTAAGAAGATGTGCGAAACTAAGAAGATGCACAAAACTAAGAAGATGTGTGAAACTAAGAAGATGCACAAAACTAAAAAGGTGTGCAAAACTGAGAAGATGCACAAAACTAAGAAGATGCCCAAAACTAAGAAGATGCACAAAACTAAGAAGATGCGTAAAACTAAGAAGATGCACAAAACTAAGAAGATGCCGCAAACTAAGAAGATGCCCAAAACTAAGAAGATGCAAAGAAGTAAGGAGATGCACAAAAGTAAAAAAATGTGCAAAACTAAGAAGATGCATAAAACTAAATATATGTGCAAAACTAAGAAAATGCGCAAAACTAAGAAAATGTGCAAAACTAAGAAGATGCAGAAAACAAAGAAAATTTGCAAAACTAAGAAGATGCATAAAACTAAAAAGATGTCCAAAACTAAGAAGATGCACAAAACTAAGATGCAAAAAACTAAGAAGATGTGTAAAACTAAGAAGATGCGCAAAACTAAGAATATGTGTGAAGCTAAGAAGATGCACAAAACTAAGAAGATGTGCAAAACAAAAAAAAGCACAAAACTAACAAAATGCCAAAACTAGGAATATGTACAAAACTAAGAAGATGCGCAAAAATAAGAAGATGTGTAAAACTAAGAAGATGTGCAAAACTAAGAATATGAGAGAAACTAAGAAGATGCACAAAACTAAAAAGATGTGCAAAACTAAGAAGATGCACAAAACTAAGAATATGCCCAAAACTAGGAAGATGCCCAAAACTAAGAAAATGAACAAAATTAAGAAGATGACCAAAACTAAGAATATGCACAAAACTAAGAAGATACGAAAAACTAAGAAGATGCGCAAAAATAAGAAGATGTGCCAAACTCAAAAGATGCGCAAAACTAAGCAAATGCGTAAAACTAAGAAGATATGCAAAACTAAGAAAATGCCCAAAACAAAGAAAACGTCCAAAACTAAGAAGATGTTTAAAACAATGAAGATGCGCAAAACTAAGAAGATGTATAAAACTAAGAAAATGCACAAAATTAAGAATATGTGCAAAACTAAGAAGATGCGCAAAAGTAAGAAGATGTGCCAAACTCAAAAGATGCCCAAAACTAAGAAGATGCGCAAAAATAAGAAGATGTGCAAAACTAAGAAGATGGGCAAAACTAAGAAGATGCAGCAAACTAAGAAGATGCAAAAAACTAAGAAGATGTGCAAAACTAAGAAGATGTGCAAAACTGAGAAGATGCCTAAAACTGAGAAGATGCGCAAAACTAAGAAGATGCGCAAAACTAAGAAGATGTGCAAAACTAAGAAGATGCACAAAACTAAGAAGATGCACAAAACTAAGAAGATGCGTGAAACTAAGAAGATGCACAAAACTAATAAGATGTGGAAACCAAAGAAGATGCACAAAACTAAGAAGATGCGCAAAACTAAAAAGATGCACACAACTAAGAAGATATGTAAAACTAAGATGTGCGGAACTAAGAAGATGCACAAAACAAAGATGTAGCAAACTAAGAAGATGCACAAAACTAAGAATTTGCGCAAAACTAAGAAGATGCGCAAAATTAAGAAGATGCGCGAAACTAAGAAGATACACAAAACTAAGAAGATGCAAAAAACTAAGAAGATGTGTAAAACTAAGAAGATGCACAAAACTAAGAAGATGCCCAAAAAGAAGATCCGCAAAACTAAGAAGATGTCCAAAACTAAGAAGATTCGCAAAACTAAGAATATGTGTGAAAGTAAGAAGATGCACAAAACTAGGAAGATGTGCAAAACTAAGAAGATGCATAAAGCTAAGAAGATGCACAAACTAAGAACTTGCGCAAAATTAAGAAGATGTGCAAAACGAAAAAATGCCCAAAACTAAGAGGATGCCCAAAACTAAGAAGATGCCCAAAACTAAGAAGATGCTCAAAACTAAGAAGGTTCAGCAAACTAAAAAGATGCACAAAACTAAGCAGATGCGGAAAATCAAGAAGATGCGCAAAACTGAGAAGATACGCAAAACTAAGAAGATGCGCACAACTAAGAAAATGCGCAAAACTAATAAGATGCAAAAAACTAAGAAGATGCGCAAAACTAAGAATATGCGCGGAACTAAGAAGATGCACAAAACTAATAAGATGTGGAAAACTAAGAAGATGCACAAAGCTAAGAAGATGCGCAAAAATTAAGAAGATGCACACAACTAAGAAGACATGTAAAACTAAGATGTGCGGAACTAAGAAGATGCAAAAAAATAAGAAGATATGAAAAACTAAGAAGATGTATAAAACTAAGAAGATGCACAAGACTAAGAAGATGCCTAAAAAGAAGATGCGCAAAACTAAGAAGATGCGCAAAACTAAGAATATGTGTGAAACTAAGAAAATGCACAAAACCAGGAAGATGTGCAAAACTAAGAAGATGCACAAAGCTAAGAAGATGACCAAACTAAGAACATGCGCAAAATTAAGAAGATGTGCAAAACGAAAAAATGCCCAAAAGTAAGAGGATGTCCAAAACTAAGAACGTGCTCAAAACTAAGAAGATGCTCAAAACTAAGGAGGTACAGCTAACTAAGAAGATACACAAAACTAAGCAGATGCGGAAAACCAAGAAGATGTGCAAAACTGAGAAGATGCGCAAAACTAAGAAGATGCGCAAAACTAAGAAGATGCGGAAAACTAAGAAGATGCGCAAAACGAAGAAGTTGCCTAAAACTAAGAAGATGTACAAAACTAAGAAGATGCACAAGACTAAGAAGATGCCTAAAAAGATGATGCACAAAACTAAGATGATGCGCAAAACTAAGAATATGTGTGAAACTAAGAAGATGCACAAAACCAGGAAGATGCGCAAAACTGAGAAGATGCACAAAGCTAAGAAGATGACCAAACTAAGAACATGTGCAAAATTAAGAAGATGTGCAAAACGAAAAAATGCCCAAAAGTAAGAGGATGTCCAAAACTAAGAACGTGCTCAAAACTAAGAAGATGCTCAAAACTAAGGAGGTACAGCTAAATAGGAAGATGCACAAAACTAAGCAGATGCGGAAAACCAAGAAGATGTGCAAAACTGAGAAGATGCGCAAAACTAAGAAGATGCGCACAACTAAGAAGATGCGGAAAACTAAGAAGATGCAAAAAACTAAAAAGATGCAGAAACTAAGAAGATGCGCAAAACGAAGAAGTTGCCTAAAACTAAGAAGATGTACAAAACTAAAAAGATGCCCAAAACCATGAAGATGCACAACACTAAGAAGATGGAACAAACTAAGAAGATGCGCAAAACTAAGAAGATGAGCAAAACTAAGAACATCTGCAAAACTGAGAAGATGCGCAAAACTAAGAAGATGTGCAAAACTAAGAATATGGTCAAAGCTAAGAAGATGCCCCAAACAAAGAAGCTGCACAAAACTAAGAAGATGCAGCAAACTAAGAAGATGCATCAAACTAAGAAGATGCGCAAAACTGAGATGCACAAAACTAAGAAGATGCACAAAACTAAAAAGTTGCCCAAAACTAAGAAGAAGCACAAAGCTAAGAAGATGCGCAAAACTAAGAAGACGCGCAAAACCTAAGAAGATTCGTAAAACTAAGAAGTTGTATAAAAGTAAGATGATACACAAAAGTAAGAAGATGCCCAAAACTAAGAAGATTCGTAAAACTAAGATGATGCCCAAAACTAAGAAGATTTGCAAATTTAAGAAGATGCACAAAACTAAGAAGTTGCACAAAACTAAGAATATGTGTTAAATTAAGAAGATGAACAAAACTAAGAAGACGCGCAAAACTAAGAAGACACGCAAAACTAAAAAGATGTCCAAAACTAAGAAGATGCACAAAACTCAGAAGATGCGTAAAACTGGGAAGATGCGCAAAATTAAGAAGATGTGCAAATTTAAGAAGATATGCAAAACTCAAAAGATGCAAAAAACTAAGAATATGCGTAAAACTAAGAAGATGTGCAAAACTAAGAAGATGCGCAAAACTAAGAAGATGCGCAAAACTGAGAAGATGTATAAAACTGAGAAGATGTCAAAACTAAGAAGATGCGCAAAACTAAGAAGATACACAAAACTAGGAAAATGCACAAAACTAAGATGATAGCTAAAACTAAGAAGATGCATAAAACTAAAAAGATACGTAAAACTAAGAAGACGCCCAAAACTATGAAGATGCACAAAAGTAAGAATATGCCCAAAACTAAGAAGTTGTAAAAAAGTAAGAAGATGCACAAAAGTAAGAAGATGCCCAAAACTAAGAAGATGTGCAAATTTAAGAGGATGCACAAAACTAAGAAGATGTGTAAAACTAAGAATACGTGTTAAACTGAGAGGATGTACAAAACTAAGAAGATGCGTAAAACTAAGAATATGTGTTAAACTAAGAAGATGCACAAAACTAAGAAGACTACCAATATTTAGAAGATGTCAAAACTAAGAAGATGCGCAAAACTAAGATGATGCGCAAAACTAAGAATATTCCCAAAACTAAGAAGATGCCCAAAACTAAGAAAATGCACAAAACTAAGAAGATGACCAAAACTAAGAATATGCACAAAACTAAGA
>JAOSBM010144971.1:0-13682 GCA_027568955.1 Erythroxylum tenue | reverse complement strand
TAATAAATATTATATAAAATATTAAAATAAATTTAAATAAAAATAATTTATTATTAATAAAAATAAAAATAATTTATAGTGGATGGCTTGAAAGCTAGAGTGATCACCAAAGTTCAGGAGCACCTCAGAGCACACATTGAGGGTAGGTAAGGCAGAAGAGTTTCTTTTCTTTCTTACTAACTTCTGCTAGGAGGTTTTTACTTTCAGGTACTCAACCACATTTTGGGAGACTGATGATGACACTTTTTATTCAAAGAAGGGAAGTTTTTTCCACTCGCAGCAGAGGAGAATGCTGGCAGCAGACTCCTCAACACAGCAGCCCTTCCTCCACTACAATTCACCTCTCGGCTGGGCACCAACTCTAGCAACAAGTTGACAGTAGATCAAGAAGCTAGTCGAACAACCCAGTGGCCAAGGACGACCTTCTTGGGGCGGCATCTACATCAGTACACCAATCAAGGATAGGCAGAATCCAGAAAAGTATGCATACATTAACGGGGGGTTCTTGAGACTGTGTGTTTGATGACGTTTCTGAAGCACCTTGAGATATCCTCTGTACAACTACCTGATTGCTTCTGGTTTAAAAATGATTCACGTGGAGTAGTTTGCTTAGGTCCTAAGGTCCTCAGTGTATCTTAGATTCCGGGTTTGATGTTTTTGCCTTTTTGTGGAGCATTGTTTGGGGTTTAAGTAGCACAGATTCTTTAAGTTTCTGTTTGTATTGAGATGAGGTTCTATACTCTCACAAGCTGTGTATATAACTTTTTCTTCTTTAATCTTATTACTGATTTATCAAAAAAATAAAATAAAAATAATTTATTAGTAATAAAAATAAAAATAATTTATTTTTAAGTTTTATTTAATTTATAATTATCATTAGTAATAAAATATTTATCATTATTTTAAAAATTTTGAAAAAAAGGGGGGAAGGAGATGTAGGAGGAAAGGAGGAAAATTTTGAAAATTTTGCAAAAAAGTTCCCCAAAATTTTAAAATTTTCTGTACTGACCGATATTTTGAATACCGGTCGGTACGGAGGGAAATTTTGAAAATTTTTTAAAATTTTACAAAAAAGTCCCCCAAATTTTTAAAATTTTCGGTACCGGCCGATATTTGACTGGTATTTTGAATACCGGTTGATACCGACCGGTACAGCCGAAATTGGCCGGTACTGACCGGTATTTAAATTTGATACTAAAAGTTAAAATTTAGTACCAAATTTGATCCGGTACAGTATGTTCCGGCCGGTACGACCGGAACGGAATGATACTCATAACCATACTTACGTGTATTAATAATTAAGGTTTTTGAAACACGCGACAAAAAACGTGAACAAACTTAACAAAAAGATGTCAACTTAAATTAAAAAATACAAATTTTAGTATTTTATTACCTACTTTTTAAAATTTGAGTTATAATTCCCTCAAATAAAAATTTGAGTTATAATTATAAAATTATCTGAATTTAATCTTTTTTTTAATTAACAGTTATTAATACTACGGAAACTCAGGTCACAATATAATAATAACTGGCGAAAGACAGTACGATAGCTATCTTAAGTTGGAGGGACAAGAGCTTCATTTATTAACACACAACAACAAAGGATGTGACTTGATGGATGGCGATTGCTGTTTGCTTGGATCTCATCTCAGTTTGTCCTTTATTTCTTGATTACCATAGACGTAGCTTTTGGCGTGGCAGATTAGACTCTCAATATATGGTTGTCAATAATTGCAGCACTTAGCCTCTTCTATCCTCAAATCAAGCGATGGCGTCAGAGGATCTGTACCCATTCCAATCTTGACAGGTTGGAACAGATCTGAACCTGTCAGCGGTCGCTACTGCTCAAACATATACATAAATCTTCTGCAAATGCTTATGGAACCACAAGCTACTTGCCTGTACAGAAACAAGCAAGTCTACGTGTTATTGCTGAACTATACATGGAACGATGGCCCACCAAAGTACGTCAGTTGAATTATGACCATAAGTTCCAAGTATAGTTTGTTTTCACTTCGTTTTTAATTGCACGTAACTATTTTAATATCAAGGCTGCTATTAAAACTATATGTTTGTAAATGTATATAGAGATAGACATATAGGGTCCGGGTCCTGCATGAATGATGGAGGGTCCCTGACTTCAAATTTAATTAAAGATATAAAATTTATTTTTGTGCGTTTTTTAGTGTAATAAAACATCTTAATTTATTACAACTGTAAAGGAACTAAATTAACGTTACTGGAGAATCCTATCTGTTTGTTTTGCGCGTTAGTAACTCTGTGTGAAAGCTAGAGGAGGTCAAAGGGACACATGTTTAGACTTTGGATATATCCATGTTGACAATGAGACCATTTAACCCTTAATGGAATAGTAGTTGGTTGTAAATTAAAGGCCTAAAGTATGAGTACCATCTACTTAGTTAAGTCGTTTCATGAAAGGTCACCATCTGCAAAACAGTACGTACTAACGGTGTCGCTGCTAGCTTACATCAACTAAAGTTTGCAGTGATAGAAATCTTAAATTCATTCGAAACTATAGGTCAAAGTTTTGAGAGGAGAATCTATGGTATCTCTTTATAAATTTTGTATTAAATGCTGCGTATATGCTCTTCTTTAAAAAATTTTATTGATTCACTTGATTTATTACTATTTGTCAAGTAATCTTTTTTAATCAAAGTAAAAGACAAAAGCCCTCCTGTGCTTAGATAAATTTTGTATCATTTGAAATTATCGAAACAAAGTCTCTACAATTTAAATTTGTCCAAAAAAACCTCCTAAAATTAACTTTAGTATAAAAAAATACTGAAACTTTTGACCTGTAAAAATTGGTCCACGTGGACTAATGAAAATTAGGTGACCTAGACTCTACATTTACTAAGACTCCATCCTAATCCAACAAAATAACCCAAATTCACATCCTAAACCTAAATTTCCCCCAATTTTGACTAACTTCCCCGTTGGTTGATTGTTAATTCCTAGGCGCAATTATCTTCGTCTCCTCTCTGTGTCTATATCTTCAACTACTTCTTTTCTCCTCTCTCCGTCTACTGGTGCTTCTCCACTCTATTCCACTAATCTCAGATCTTCTTCTTATATGAACTTGTTAAGGAAATCACAAGATTCTCCATAAACCCTCACACAAACTCGTCAACATAGGACCACAGATGAAGAATCGAAGAAGAAAGAAAGGGGTTGTTTGAAGCTTTCGAAAAGAAACTAAACTCTCAAATGTTCGAGTGAAGTCAGAAGACTTGTACTAAGTCCAAGTCACACATGTGAGACTCACGTGAAACACATCAGAAGCTAAGACAAAATGCGGACGTATTCAACATACATAAAACGCACAACAGAAGTATTAGTGAAGCACGTGGAAGACACATGACATGCATCATACACAGACTTATTCAATCTCAACCGAAAGCAATCATCTTCAACTTTTATAAATAAGACAAACCTCAAGCTACAGAGAGAGAACATATTACAAGTTTTCTTTGTTTACAATTATGTGATTCAAGTAAGAGAAAAATAAGAGAGTGCTAGAGTACATACTAAGGGTACTAGGGAGTTCCTGAAAAACTCTTGCAGGTGTTTGTGTACACCCAATCTCTTGTATTCCTTTTCTTGAAGCTAGTGAAAAACCAAAGTGTGAGATTTATCCTTGGATGTAGATAGCTTTGTGCTATCGAACCAAGTAAATTCTTGTGTCTTCTTTACTTTTCTGGAACACTTTATCTCTGCAAAATACAAGTCTAAGCAGTAAACATCATCAGACAAGTAACAATACAGAGAGCCTACATAAATATCCTAACAGATTGGTTTCAAAGCCATCTAGACCACTGTCCACATTCTAATTAACAAGTCAAGAATTCATCAAGAAGAAAGCTCAAGAACAACTCTTTACAAAGAACCTACATAATGGTGGGAAAAGAGATGGAAGTATTCACTAGAAAGGAGGAATTTGTAATCTAGAAATTACAGATGCAAGCCTTGCTTGAATCCTATGAATGCTTTGGGCCCATAGATGCTACCTATGAAGATGAGCTAGATCTTGTGAAGAATCTGAAGAAAGCAAGATTGGCACATTGAAAGCTAATGTTGCATTTTTTACCGATTGTCATCAGAAAAGTGAAAAATTGCAACACTGCAAAGCTTTTATGGGATAAACTGGATGAAATTTACTCCAATCGATAACTACCAAACAAAATGACCTTGCTTTATAATCTTGCAAACTTTAGAATGAATACAACAGTAACCCTAGAAGACAACCTGGATTATTTCTTTAAACTAATTCAGGATCTCAACGCAACAGGGGAGAAAATTTTAGAAGAACACCAAGTAGTGGTGATTTTAAAGTCACTTCTATAGGAATACAATGGATTCAGAAAAGTGGTTAAGCATGCTAGTGGGGATTCTCTAACAGTAAAGAGGGTTCTTGATTCTTTAATGGAGGAAGTGACAGACAACAATCATTTCAAAAGAGAACCAGAAGTGATGTTCTTGGACAACAGATCCGAGAAAAAATTTACACAAAATGGTTCAAAGAAAGGTGGTGGACAGAAAGCTAAGGGAAAGGGCAAACAGAAAAAATGATGTTGACAAGAAAAAGAACAAAGCCAAAGGTAAGAAATGTTATTATTGTGGTAAAGAAGGAAACTTTGTAAGGGATTGTAGGAAGAAGAAGAAGGACAAAGAGGCACAGAAAGGTGATGCAGGAAATGTTGAGAAGTTTGAAGAATCTAATGAAGATGAGATACTTGCCATGATAGCTGAAACAGATGAGTTGACAACATAATGGATTCTGGACTCAGACTGCACAATGCATGTAACTCCCCATAGGGAGCAGTTCTCTTCTTTTGAGAACTTGTCAGCCAAAGTAAGGATGGCTGATATAGGGAAGCAAGATATCAAAGGCATTGGCAATGTTTCCATCAAAATGCATGATGGAAAGAGGAGAACATTGAGCAATGTAAGATATGTCCCTAGAGTTAGAAGAAATCTTCTATCGGAAAATACCTTTGACAAGTAAGGATGCAAGATAAGGTCCAAGGATAGTTTGAGAGAAATCGTCAAGGATAATAAGGTGGTCATAAGGGAAATTGAGGGGGGTGGGGGGTGGGGGGTCGTCTATACTATGTTGTAGGCACTACAGAGATCAATCTATCAATAGAAGAAAATGAGCTGAACTTAACTATTCTATGGCATGCTAGACTCGGACATATAGGAAACAAAAGCCTCAAACACCTAGAGCAACAGGGACTGCTGCCAAACAATACTGTAAAAAATATTGAGTTCTATAAAGGATGTATCATAGGGAAACATCACAGAACCTCTTTCCCAAGGATTGCAAGGAGAGCCACCAGTAGCATGGAATATGCTTATAGTGACCTATGGGGGCCAACTCAGACTCAAATTTTGGGAAGTAAGAGATATTTAATGTCTGTTATTGATGAAAGGTCTAGGAAATGTTGGATATATCTCCTGAAGACTAAGGTTGAAGCACTAGAAACATTCATAAAGTGGCACACTCTGATGGAGAATCAAACAGGAAAGAAATTGAAATGCCTAAGAACAGACAATGGGCTAGAGTTCTGCAACAAAAAGTTTGATGACTACTGTGAGAGGAAGGGGATTCAGAGGCATATAACTGTCAAGGCTACACCTCAACAGATTGGAGTAGCAGAAAGACTCGACAGAACCCACCCTACTTGACAAAACTAAATGCATGCTGCTGTGCTCAGGCCTATCTCAAGCTCTATGGGGGGAAACAATCAGAACCGCAACATACCTAATCAACAGACTACTAACATCTGCAAATGAGTATAAAACTCCTGAAGAGGTATGGAGTGGTTCTAAACCTATTATGACTCACTTAAAACCTTTTAGATGCAGTGCCTATATTCACCAAACAGAAGGGAAGCTAGAACCTAGAGTAGTCAAAGGTGTATTTCTAGGCTATCCTGAAGGAACCAAAGGTTACAAAGTACAAACCTACATTTAGGAGCTTATAAGACTCAGATAAGCAGAGATGTAGTATTTAGGGAAACTGAATTCCCATTACTGAAGCAGAAAGATGGAGGAAACGATGTCCAAGAAAATGTCTTACAGCAGTTGGGATCAAACAACAGTTTGAATCCCTTCTATGTCCCACCCTCCACATATGAAGGAGATGAAATTGGAGCAGCTGCTGAACAGACAAACACCAGCAGAAGAAGAAACAATGGACATGAATCCTAACTCTCAGGAGGGAACAGAACAGGAAGAGGAAACTACAGAAGTTCAAACTCAATTGCAGGACAATCACCTAGTGAAAGACAGGGAACCAAGGCAGATAATACCAAACAGAAGGTATTTTGAGACTAACCTATTTGAATATGCTTGTTTGGTTGCAGAATTAGTTGAGTTAGGAGCACCAGAAACTTATAAGGAGGCTATAGAGAGGACTGATGCAGATCAGTGGAAGAAAGCTTGTCTACGTTAATGCACTTCTCTAATGAAGAATGAGACTTGGAAGCTAGTTCCTAGGCCACCAAATGCTAAGATGATAGAATGCAAATGAATATTCAAGCTAAAGGATGGAGTGACAGAAACTGATCCAAAGACCTACAAGGCCAGACTAGTTGCAAAAGGCTTTAGGCAAAGAGAAGGAGTGGATTATAAGGAAATCTTCTCACCAGTGGTTAAGTTCAAAATAGTAAGAATAGTTTTGCCCTAGCTACTCTAAATGAATGGGAGATACTTCAGATGGATGTAAAGACAACATTCCTATATGGAAGGCTAGAAGAAACCATCTACATGAAGCAGCCCACAGTCTTCATAGATAAGAAGAATCCTGATCAAGTTTGCTTGCTGGAAAAATCATTATATGGCCTAAAGCAAGCTCCTAGGCAATGGAACAAGAAGTTCCATGAGGTGGTGACAAAATTGAAGTTCAAGAGAAGTGTCTATGACTACTGCTTATACTACAAGGATTTAGAGAAGGAGGAAGTAGTCTACATGCTAGTGTATGTGGATGATCTAGTCATCATAGGAAAGCTAGTGTAGAAGATCTAAGAAGTGAAGAATGCTCTAAGGCAGAATTTTGATATGAAAGACTTAGGGAAAGCTCAAAAGCTACTAGGTATGCAGATCATAAGGAATGAAGTAGAAGAGAAGCTATGGTTGATCCAGAGGGACTACATCAGAAAAGTCCTATCTAATTCCAACATGGAAGAAGCTAAGCCTAGTCCTGCTCCAATTGTCACACACCTATAGTTGACAGCTGCTAAGAGTCCAACAACAGAAGCATAACATTAAAAAAAATGAAGAAATATCTTTATGATGTAGGTATAGGTTGTATAATGTACATTATGATTTGTACTAGACTTGACTTAGTACATGCAATCAGCCTAATTAGCAGATTCATGGCTAATCCAGGTTTAGAAAACTGGTAGGGATTTAAAATAGTACTTAGATACTTAAAGGGAACCCTAAATCATGATCTATGTTTTTCTAAATCTAACCTAGAATTTCTTAAACATACAAGCTTAAATGGCTATGTAGATGCAGGCTATGCAGCAGATAAGGATAACATATTATTTCACACTTTCGGGTAACACAATAAGTTGGAAAGTTCAACAACAATCAATGGTATCACTATCTTCAACAAAGTTGAGTACTAAGCAATTACAGAAGGCCTAAAAGAGCTAATATGGCTAAAGGGGTTACTGTCAGAAATTAAAACTCAAATCATAGAAGCAGCTATCCACACAGACAGTCAGAGTGCACTTTACCTGAGCAAGGATCCGGTTCTGTATGAGAGATCGAAACACATCGACGTTCGACTCCACTTCATCAAGGACAAGATCAACACCGGATAGGTTAACCTGAAGAAAATAAGAGAACAAAATCCGTCATATTTTAGGACAAAAGTGGTTTCAATAAAGAAATTCATTTTCTGTAGAGATTTTCTACAAATAAATAAAGCACCTTGAATAAAGAAAAACACTTACCAGTCGATCTCATAACTTCGAAAAAATTAAGGTTTCGGATTTCTGAAATCAGTCACGAATTGAAGAGCTGCGTGAAGATTCATGGAAAACGAGGGAATAATGTGAAGGAAATCACAAGATTCTCCATAAACCCTCACACAAACTCATCAACATAGGACCACAGATGAAGAATCGAAGGAGAAAGAAAGGGGATGTTTGAAGCTTTCGAAAAGGAACTAAACTCTCGAATGTTCGAGTGAAGTCAGAAGACTTGTGCTAAGTCTAAGTCACACATGTGAGACTCACGTGAAACACATCAGAAGCTAAGACAAAATGCGGACGTATTCAACATGCATAAAACACACAACAGAAGCATTAGTGAAGTATGTGGAAGACACATGACATGCATCAGACATAGAATTATTCAATCTCTACCGAAAACAATCATCTTCAACTTTTATAAATAAGACAAACCTCAAGCTATAGAGAGAGATCATATTACAAGTTTTCTTTGTTTACAATTCTGTGATTCAAGTAAGAGAAAAATAAGAGAGTGCTAGAGTACATACTACGGGTACTAGGGAGTTTTTGAAAAACTATTGCAGGTGTTTGTGTACACCCAACCTCTTGTATTCCTTTTCTTGAAGCTAGTGAAAAACCAAAGTGTGAGATTGATCCTTGGATGTAGATAGCTTTGTACTATCGAACCAAGTAAATTTTTGTTTCTTCTTTACTTTTCTGCAACACTTTAACTCTGCAAACTAGAAGTCCAAGCAGTAAACATCATCAGACAAGTAACAATACAGAGAGCCTACATAAATATCCTAACAGAACTTGTTGTTGCTTTGTTCTTTCTTTACTCTTACTACAGTCTCTTATTGCCTTCTTTAGATCAATTTGTTCTATACAAGCTTAAAGTAATTATGCAACATTGACTTACTTAGACTAGGACTTAAAATTTCTTCATACATTTATGAACATGTTTTTCTGCTATTGAATTAGACTTCCTTTTAATTGAAAGTTGATCAAAAGAGGCTTTACTTTTAGTTTGTTGAGTAATTGTTGCTTTAAACACCTTCGTGCTTTTACTTTCTTTATTTGTTATTCTTATAATTTCCTTCATTATTACTATTGCTGCCTTTGCTCTTTTAAATTTGTTGCTTACCTTATACTTACTTATTTGTCTTCATTTTTGGTTTTAAACTCTTTGCATGATCTCTGTGTTTAACTTTTGTTCAAAGGTACAATAGTAAAGAAGTTGAAAGATTATAGGCATTTCGGTTTCAATAGAGCATATAAATTTCAAATGACACTCCTCAGATAGTATTCACTAAAAATATAACAAATTGATTTTATGGAAGAGAGTTAATTGATAGTACTTCCTCTACCGACCAGTATGATTCACTCGTTTGTTGGAGTACTTTCAACGTTAGAAATGTTAATGGTGACAGTAAACTTAAGCTTTATGATTTTGGCCTAGCTCGTGTCTCATTTCATAATGCACCTATTGTTATATTTTGGACTGTATATGTCTTCGTGTGCAATCTAGTTTGTACTATTCTAGCTGTTATAATACATTATATATAGAA
Organism: Erythroxylum tenue; assembly: GCA_027568955.1. NCBI lineage: Eukaryota > Viridiplantae > Streptophyta > Magnoliopsida > Malpighiales > Erythroxylaceae > Erythroxylum > Erythroxylum tenue. The sequence continues at coordinate 4,126 of JAOSBM010144971.1, read as the reverse complement.
ATTAAATGTTAGTTAAATTGTACGTATGGGTTCCTTTCATCCGCTAACAAACTCCTTCATTGTTTAGGATTATGTGGCAATTTAATGGTATTATGCCCTGAAATCTGTGATTCTTTTTCCTCCAAGGCATGTTTATACATGTTTCATTTTGATGTTTCCCTATGAAAATGATATACTAATATGTCTTTTCTTATAGTGACCAATTATATATTCACTTTTTACTTTCTTTAAATTCTTAGATTCTCTTCTCTTATGTTTTTGTCCTCGGTTTTGTTTTCTATGCACTAAATTGTATATATGGTCATCTTCTATTTTTATTACCAACCTTGTTTTATGCCATTGAAGGCTACTTAAAACTTGAAGTTCATATATACTTAAGTAATAACTTCAAAAGTTAATTGGTTAAAATATGTTGAAGAGAATATATGTAATAGAAAATGGATATTTAGTTTTCAAACTATGTAAGAAACTTCTTCAAATGACCACTTTGATGGTAATATATATAAAAACTTTATACTCATCCTAGTTCATGTTTATGGTGTTTCTTATTTTGTGGCTTGGGTTAATCATTGATAACTGAACCAGATTGTTGATTGTGGGTTAGTAACAAATGGTCTAATATGCTAATGATTTATTATAAGGTCTTATAGCTTTGCTTTATACTCTATATGCATGTTATGGTTGACTGCAATTTTGAAATTTGATTATTCTGTCCACTTTTAAGGTTTATTTTTAATTGTTGTATTCACTTATTTTTTTAGTTACAGAAATGAAAATGATAAGTTCATTTATTAGTACAACCAGCAAGATTGAAAACCATTTGCATTATTTTGATTGTGAATTGGTAACACTTATAAGGGCTTCTTAGACCAAGTTTAAATCAAGAAAGTGATTATATGGATGTGAATAATTTAGGGTAAATTTTAGATATCTAATTCTTTTTTTAAATTAGATTTTATATTAATGGATTACTAAATTGTTTTTATATCATTTTCAAAGCAAATAAAATTGTGATAACTTTGTGTGACATGACAAAAAATTCATAAGTATAGATGTAACCAATGAGTTTTAGGAGATCATAAATAACAAATTAAAGAGTCAGCAAGATGACTTATTAGTAAGGAGGCTATTGATTTGCAGTTGGGTTATCTTTATTGTAGTTGTTGGGTGTTACTAAGCAATGTAATTATATGAATTGTATTTATCGTATTAATGTATGACTTAATATTAAATATTGTTATATACAAATATTTACTGTATTAATGCATTTATGTTATTTTATTTGGGATGGGTTACATTTCCCATTTCAATTTATATAGGTATATTCTTTCTTAGTTAGGTACGGTAAAAAAATGAGAAACTTTAAACATAATAAGTGATTGTGACTAGTAAGAAATTTTCCAAATGTTGAAACTAAAATAAGCCTATCAAGCACTTCTAATCTCCAACCATTAGATAAATGAACTATTGGAACAAAATTAGGTTAGATCATTCCATCAATAATGTCTATAAGAAAATGCTTTTACCCATCCCACACTATAACTCCACCATAAAGTGAAGGTATAATAACAACATTAAACAATATACTTAAGAAACCCTTCAAAATCATAAACCAACATTATAAAAGCTAAAGTCTTGTAAGCATTTAGCTTGTCCTTCAACTAAATATCTAACTTCAACCTAAAATTTTCAACTTGATCAATGGAAATTCCAGTCATAAGATTAATAGCTCAACAACAATTTAAAGAATATATATATATATATATATACATCGGAATTCATCATTTGAATAAGCTTCATATATAAAAATAGCTAGTCATAATAAATATCAGATAAAAAAATTGCCAGCCAAAATGAGCTCTATATATTAATATCTAGTCTTAATGTGCGTCATATACAAAAATAACTAGACAAAATAAAATTAGTTTGTTTTTATTTTCTTTTTCTTTTGTGTTGGTCTTTGTGTCAATTGGCTACTTTGACTGTTAAAGTCACTATCATATATTCTTTTGGAACATGTTCTTGCATTGTTACCATATTGCTTGCATATTTTACATGACATCTAAAGTCCCCTATGAGTATCTTTATATAGGTTATGTTCCTCTCATATCTCTTTGCTCCTTTCCTTTTTCAGTCTTCTAACCTTTCTCTTATATTGGCTCAACCATAAATCTTAACTAAGAACTGGAAAATTTCAACATGTATAAGCAACTTCAAAATTTTCTTTACTATGCATCAAGTTCATATAATCTTCTAGTTTTCTACCTTCATGTTTGATTATAGCACAAGCATGTTGATAATAAAGTTCACTTAAATCACATCTCCTGCATTTGCAAGTTTTATTGCCCAAATCAACAACATGTGGGTCAAAATTCATATGCCCCACTTCAAATAGTATCCCATTACTAAAGTATGGCATCCAGTTACTAACAAGTCATTTAAACTTCTCCAAAAAAATTTAAATCTTAGGATAAATGGATCCATTATGTTTCTCCATCCCCTTCTTTTTCTTGTTAAATCTCTATCATCGTTACTCTTTTAATTATCTCAAACATTGTGATAATTGGCTTGTCCCTAGCCTCCTTGATGTAAAGCTTTCATAATGATCGTTTAACAACATGTCACATTTCAGCTCTACATTATAAGAGTGCTTGCACCACTTACTAGTTGGTATCTTGTCTAATCAGTTATGGATCAATTTTTCAATACCTTCTAATTTTTTTATGTGCCTGTTCAAGGTAAAAAGAAGAATGTCTATCATACCTTAAGTAATCATATATATTGAAGTTCAAGTGCATTTAAATTAAATACTCATAGACTTTTTTAATTTATGGAAGGCATATGCTTTAGCCGCATTCCAGACTATATTCTTTGTAATCTTTTGTCTTAAATTTGGCTTGAAGGTTGACATAGACATGTCTAACACAATATTTAAGTTTGATACTGCCATATCAACATTAAAGACATATTCTAAACCCTATTACAAATAATTCGCAAGGAATGTTAATGCACTTGATGAATGTTTATAATTATAAATGAATATTTATAAGATAAAAAGAAAACCTAATAATATAATTTTACCTTTTGTTAATTGAAAATAAAAACTCAATTACGATCCTTATAATGTCTAATGTCTTCTTGTAAACATTCATGAAGTCATTTCAATGAGATTTGCCCACACGATAAGAAACATGTTGTTATTTACATCCAATTTAATGGTCGATAACAATTGCCCTCCATGCTTACCCTTCAAGTGCCAACTATCGATACATATCACAGGCCTATGTCTAGCTAGCATCTAAGCTTATGTATATAGAATCAAAATTATCTTCCAGATACTTTATTATGAAAATTTAATATAACTAATCCATAGCTCGTCAAATTCTCATATTGCTTTCCCTCTTTCTTACCAAATACTCTAATGCAAAGTTCTTCGCCTTATATGCCTTCTTGTATATAATCTCAATATTAAAGTCCCTTAAAAGTGCATCCTTAAGCACTGTAATATCCCACGTAGGACAATATGTACAATATGGAAGGTATTTCTTTGCAATCTAAAACTCCTTACATTTTCTATTTTTGTATTCTCTACTACTCTCATGGTTGGATTGAAATATTTCACTACAAGGAAATTCATGAATTGCGACCGATCAATACCGACGGTATTGAAAACCGTAGGAAATACCGACCGAAAAAATGGTTTGGTCGGAGAAACTGGTTTACAGTTGAGAAGTAGCGACCGACCAACATTCCGTCGTAAAACTTAAGTGAGGGTTATTTACTGCGCTGAAAAGTACCGGTCACTTAAAACCTACCCCTCTCTTTTTTTTCTCTCCCCTGCGCATACTTCTCTCCTACCTCCCTTCGCCGCACCTGCCTTCGTCTCCCTTGGTTTCTCCGGTGACTGGCGTTTCTTCTTCTCCGGCGACGGGCGTTTCATTCTTCTTCTCCCTTCCGCACGTGGTCCTCTCCCTTCCGCAGCTGCTTCTTCTCCGTTCACAGATCTGCGAGCTTCGTTCTCCGACGCCGCTAGTGGTCGCCGACTGGATTGACGCCTCCCCTCGCCGGCGTTGTGGTCTCCGACGAAGGTAAGCACATCTCCTCCCTCCCCTTTGCCGATGCCGAT
>JAOSBM010144929.1:0-13685 GCA_027568955.1 Erythroxylum tenue | reverse complement strand
ATGAGTAGCTTAGTTACTCTATTATAAACGTGTACCCACCTGGAGATCCTTGCTTGATACTTGTTTAATCGTGTCCTTCCTCTTGCCCCTCTTGTCCCACTTGCCTCACTTGATTTCCTTAAACAACAACCAAAAATCATCTCAATCGGACTTCCACAGCAACATTTATACCCAAAATACTAAAGTATTTTAGTGCTGGAAAGATGGGAGCTCGCCGCGACTAAGGGTGTTGCACGTCGCGACGTAGCTGCTGGAAATGGACGCTCGTCGCGAAGAGGAGCATGGCACATCGCGACGAGTTTTGCTGGTGTATGTCGCGATGTCTACAACTGCACGTCGTGACGTGCACCCGCAGAAACGTCCGAAACTGCTTCTCTCACCTTTTCTCCACCATACTCTTACCATCTTACAAAAACAACTTATCTAACCTTAAAAACATCTCTTATTCTTCATTTTTAAGCACATGCAAACTTAAAATCAAGAATAAAACATTAAAACCCATCTTTGATTCTAAACCCTTAAACTTAACACTTTCTTACTCCATTCATCTTCATCCTCACATGCATATCAAACCATAATCTAACTAAAATGGGTAGAAAAGACTTAAGCTTACCTTCTTGATGCTTCAAAGTCTTCAAATCTCCCAAAATCTCAAAAACCCTATTTTCTTCTTCTTCCTCTTCTCCTCCAACGACAATATCCCTCCTTCTTCTTCTTTCTATTTTCTTTCTCTCTTATTTTTACTCTTACCAATTATACAAAGTCCTTTATGCCCCTCCATGAAATGCCTTAAGTCCTAAATGCTTAAGTGAACTTCCCACAATGCCCTTACTCATTCTTACTTCTTAATTTCTCAATTTATACTCTAACTTAAACTTAATTTCTCCATTTCATCATTCTTATTCCATCCATTTAACCAATTAATGTTCCAATCATAGACATGCTAATTAAACTTCAACCAAAGAAAAATTTCATAAATACCGAAATCATGCTTATTCCAAGAAAAAGAATTCGGGGGCCAACAACTTATGATGCAATTGAAATCAGAAAACTTCTTTGACTTAAAGAAAATAGTAGTGGCTTATTGATTCTATTATAAACATATACCTACCTTGATTTCCTTGCTTAAAGACTTGACTTGCTCAAAATGCTTCTTCTCTTGTAACCAACCTGAGGTATCAAAGGTTCTTTCTCTTAGTCTTCTTGTCCCTCTTGATCCCTTTATACAATAACAAAAATCCCACTCAATAGGGTTTTTAACTGAAAATTCCTCAAAGAACAATCACTAAAATTTATTCTAAAATACTTAAACCCAAACATTTTCTAAACTCCATGAACAAAAATCCTTTCAAAAATCTAAAAGTTTCAAAATGATCTTACCTCCATTTTTCACTAAATGAATGGATCCTTAGCTCAAAGGGAAGCTCTTCTCTTCCTCTACTTGTTTCCTTTCTTGAACCACTTCAAAATCTCTCTTGAAGGCTAACACAATTGAAACCCTAGCTTGTTTTTCTTCTTTCTCTCTTTCATTCTTTTCATGTTTGCTCTCTCTCTTATCTCTTTTCTGATCCACACATTTTGCTTCTCCAGAATCTTCTCATTCACGTTTTCTCCTTTATTTATAAGCAAGACAATACTTCTTCCAATTATGCCCTTAATAAATCCAAAAAGTCCATTTTATCCTTCCTTATAGGTTTATGATCTTTTAACCTTAAGTGTCTTGCCAAAAATATCCTTGAACATTCTGACGTAACACTTTCTTCTAGAAAATTTCCCCCATTTTCTTAAGTTTCTAATGCCACCGAAATCATTCAATTTGATTCAGTGATTCAAAAGATATACTTCAAATATTTGTGGACTGCACTTGTCCGAAACAGTATACTGTGCACAACTTCCATCCAAAACTTGAAAGTCTTAGGGACTGAATTCCATTTCACTGCCTTCAGATACTTTGTAGATCTATTTTTGTAGTTTATCACAAATCAGAAATCATCTCATTTGGATCAGTAGAGCTCTAGAAATCATCAAAACACTGAAGTATGTTTAGTGGAATAACACCAGTTCATATTACTTAAGAGCACCCTCACTGTATCCGTCCTACTCTTTTCACTCAATCTTTCTTAATTTATTTCAAATAGCTTCTATTTTTGGTGGCGATGTAGAGGAAAGCCTTACAAATCCAATGGTTTAAGAATCAAGTCATTTGGAGGTCGGAGGACAAAGTTACGGTCGAAAGAATCAAACAAGGTTTTGTCTTCAATCATATTGAACCTATCTTGGGCCAACATTTGCTACAAATGTCTGATTTAGGTGTTCTTTAGATGGACTGAAAGAGGCTTTAGGATCTACGACTTTCCTGAAGACCTTGAAGACAAATTCGATCATCTGAGGGTTCACAAATAGGAACAGACGATATGACGTCATTTTAAGACGAAGATGACATCATCAGACGATACAAGGTTGGGAAAATTGTCATAACTTTTCTTACAGATATCGGATTAAAGTGTCTTTGAATGGTTTAAAGAAAAATTCTATTGTTTGAAGGGCAGAAAATGGAATAGACGATATGACGTCATTTTAAGACAAAGATGACATCATCAGACGATACAAGGTTGGGAAATTTTCCATAACTTTCCCTAAAGATATTGGATCAAGGTGTTCTTTATATGGTTGGAAAGAGGACTTCAATATCTACAAATTTCATGAAGACCTCGAAGCAAGATTCAGCCTCTAAAAGGTTCAAAAATAGAATAGAAGAAGGAAGCAAAAAGGTTAAGACGAGGATGATGTCAACAAAACTAAGACTAAGACGAAGATGATGTCAACAAAACTAAGACGAAGATGATGTCAGGAGAACTAAAACTAAGACGAAGATGAAGTCAGCAAAACTAAGACGAAGATGACGTCAGTAGAACTAAAACTAAGACAAAGATGACCACTTGTAAAGATCATAACTTTCAGTTCAGATGACCAAAAATTCCATACTATATACCGTTGGAAAGATAAAAGAAAGATATACAACTTTCCAGAAGGCAATTTTGTCAAAAACTATTTATATCAATCCCAAATTTGCATCTAATTCTAAAGACGAATTTTCCCTTCAAACACCAATGTACTACACCCAATTCTCAACTTCATAACAAATTTTGAGACTCTTAGAGATAGAATTGAAATTCTATGTCTTCATACAAAATATAGCCATATATCTCTAGTTTGATCTAAATTAAGAATCATCTCGTTTGGATAACTAGAGAAAACTTTGTGGCTAAAAGACTGAAGCATGCTCAGTGAACATTTTCCAGATCATCTACCAATTTTATTTCCAATTCTTTCCTTAACACAACTCATACAAAGATCACCTTTTTCTACTCTATACACTCTTCATTCTTAACTTCATTTCAGATCAAAGTCCTCCATAAAGAAAATTATAGTCCATGACTAATCATAAACACCAAATCAGAACATACATATGTGTACATATTCTTCATCAACTTACTACACAATATTGCTTTCATTTTACTTCTAACTTTCACCTTAATTCTTTCTATTTCAAAATCTCTTATCCACTAAAAACACCGTAGCAAATCATGAATCTATCCACTTTTATCATTCCCTACTTTACTCTTGTCTATCCTTTCTTGGTTCAAGAACTTTCATTCATTTGCTCTTAACTCATGACTAATCACCAAAATGTCTTACTCAATAGTTCTAATCTTTTAAGAAAAGTTCGGGGTCCAACAAGTGGGAGTTATATGCATTTCATGCAAGTCCTTATGATCATGCATGTTTTTATATTCTAACATTCTTTCTCTATTCACATTTAGGTTGATTGAAGATGTCTTCCATTGTGAATTTGCACTCACTTATGGATTCTAATAAATTAACTGGACCAATTTTCTTGATTGATTGAGAAATATGAGAATTGTTCTCGGATTTGAGGAGTTAGGCTATGTCCTAGACGTTACACTTCCTGATCCACCTGTTGTTGATGCTTCTGATGAGGATCAGAAAGCATATCGTAAGCATCTCAAAGATAGTGACTTAGCTACCTGTATTATGCTAGCCTCTATGTCACCAGAGATTCATAAGTAGCATGAGTCTATGGATGCTAATACCATAGTGTTTCATCTTAGAGAGATTTTTGATGAGCAAGCTCGGTCTGAAAGGTTTGAGACCTTGAGGCTGCTCTTCACGACTAAGATGACTCCGAGGACATCTGCAGTGCTGTATGCACAGAAGATGAATGGTTATATTGAGAGGTTGGCCACCTTGGGTTTTGTTATAGATTATGAATTAAGGGTTGACTTAATTCTGGTTGGATTGTCTGATAGTTATTCACAGTTTATGTTGAACTATCAGATGAATCAAATCTCCACGACAATCCCTGAGTTGATCAATCTGCTTAAGACAGTAGAGCAAGGTATAAAAAAGGATAGCAAGGCAGTCCTAGTGGTGGACTCTTCTTCTTCTGGTTCAAGGAAAAAGAACCTAAAGAAGAAAAGGTCTAAGAAACCAAAAGGAAGTGTAGCCAAAAAGAAACCCAAAGAGACTACACCGAGAGGAATTTGCTTCTATTGTCGAAAGACTAGCCACTGGAAGCGAAACTATAAAGTCTATCTGGAGTCCTTGAAGAAGAAGCATGCATCAGATGCCCCGACTCCTTCAAGTATGTTTGTCATTGAGGGACATATTGTTTCTGATCATAACATATGGGTATTAGATACTGGTTGTGGCTCACACATATGTAATGATATGCAGGGCCTCAGGGACAGTAGATAGCTCATGAAGGGAGAACTGGACCTGCATGTGGGTAATGGAGCAAGAGTTACTGCATTAGCCATAGGCACTTATTTTTTGTCACTCCCCAGTGGACTTGTAATTAAACTAGATGATTGTTATTTTGTACCTGTTTTTACAAAGAACATAATGTCTGTTTCTTGTTTAAATAAAGATAGTTTCCATTTAAATTTCAATAGCAATGGATGTTCTATTAGTTTGAATGGAATGCTTTACGGTCCTGATACATTATGCAATGGAATTTACATATTAGATATGTCACATCCAATTATGAATGTCAATGACACGAAAAGACATAAACAAGATAATTTAAAATTAACTTACTTATGGCATTGTCACCTTGGCCATAAAAATGAGAGACGTATAACTAAGCTCCACAAGAGTGGTAGTTTAAGATCATTTGATTATGAATCATATGACATGTGTGAATCTTGTTTAAGGTAAGATGACCAAGCTATCTTTTAAGGGAAAGGGTGAACGAACGACTGGAGTATTAGACCTAATACATTCAGATGTATGTGGTCTGATGTCCATCCATGCTAGAAGTAGTTTTCTTTACTTCATTACCTTTATTGATGACTATTCTCAATATGGTTATCTGTATATGATGAGATACAAATCTGATGCATTTGAAAAGTTCAAACAATTCAGAAATGAAGTAGAAAACCAACTTGGGAAAGGTATCAAGACATTACGATCCAATCAAGGTATGGAATACTTAGACCAATAATTTTAGATTATCTAAGAGATAATGGGATTTTATCTCAATGGACTCCACCTTACACACCACAGCACAATGGTGTCGCTGAAAGGAGAAATCAAACCTTATTGGACATAGCACGATAAATGATGGGCTTTGCAAAATTACCAAAATCCTTTTGGGGGTATGCACTTGAGACAATTGTTTATTTGTTAAACAAAGTTACATCAAAGACAGTTGATGTTACTCCATATGAGATGTGGATTAACAAAAAACCTTATCTTTCTCATTTGAAAATTTACGACTGCCCGACTTATGTGAAGTGGATACAGTTAGATAAACTTGATGCTAGTCTGACAAGTGTTTGTTCTTTGGATATCCTAAAGAAACAATAGGATGTCAATTTTACCTTGCTGATGAAAAAAAAGTGTTTGTTTCAAAGCATGTTGCCTTTTTAGAGAAAGAGTTTCTTTTAAAAGAAGATAGTGGGAGCAAAATTGAACTTAAAGAAGTTCAAGATGCTCTAACAGACACAGATCAACTGCCTAAACCTGAGACTGTGACTTATATAGATGAAGTAATAGTTCAACCTTCTTCAACACAGGAAGTTCGTAAGTCACGTAGGATATGCTCTGTTCCCGAGAGATATAGATTTCTCAAGATTGAACAGAATGTCGTATTGCTCATTAAAGATAATGAGCTTACTACCTTGAAGAGGTTCTGAAGAGTTCAGAGTCTGAGAAATGGTTTACCACAATAAAATCATAAATGGATTCCATGTATGAAAATCAAGTATGGACTTTGGTTGAGGCACCCAAAGGAATAAAACCTATAGGGTGTAAATGGGTTTTGAAAAAAAACTGACATAGATGGTAATGTGATTACTTATAAAGCAAGGTTTGTGGCCAAAGGTTTCCTTCAAAGATAAGGAATTGACTATGACGAGACCTTGAGCCCAGTAGCAATGCTTAAATCTATTAGGATACTCCTAGCCATTTCCGCTCATTATGATTATGAGATATGAAAAATGGATGTGAAGACAGCTTTCCTAAATGGAAATATAGCCGAGGATGTGTATATGACACAACCAGAGGGCTTCATCTCTTATGATGGAAAAAAGGTATGCAAGCTTCAGGAATCCATCTATGGATTGAAACAAGCATCCAGGAGTTGGAATATCCGCTTTGATGAGATAATCAAAGAGTTTGGTTTCTCACAAAATCTGGATGAACCTTATGTGTATAAGAAGGTTAGTAGGAGTGTAATCATATTCCTTATGCTATATGTAGATGACATATTATTACTAGGAAATAATATCTCTATACTACAATCTGTGAAGATTTGGTTGTCCAAACAATTTGCTATGAAAGATTTTGGTGAAGCAACTTATATCCTCGGGATAAAGATCTATAGAGATAGATCGGAAAAGGTTGCTTGGTCTTTCAAAATCAACGTATGTAGACATGATGCTAAAGAGGTTTAGCATGGAGTAGTCCAAGAGAGGGTATCTTCCCATGACTCATGGGATAACACTCTCAAAATCTATATTTCCTAAGACACAAGATGAGAGGATGCACATGAATATGATCCCGTATGCATCTACAGTATGATCTATCATGTACGTTATTCTATGTACGAGACCCGATGTATTATATGCTCTAAGTGTTACAAGAAGATACCAATCGGATCCTGGTGAGGGTCCCTGGGCGGCTGTCAAGAACAACCTCAAGTACATGTGAAGGACTAAGGATGTTTTCTTGATATATGGAGATGGAAATCTAAAAGTGAGCGGGCATAGAGATGCTATTTTTCAATCTGATAAGGATGATTCCAAATCCCAATCAGGTTATATATTCACACTAAACCGGGGGGGGGGGGGGGGTTCAGTTGGAAGAGTTCTAAACAAGAGACGACTGTCGATTCAACAACTGAGACAGAGTACATTGCCGCTTCAAACACAGCAAAGGAAGCAGTTTGGACCAAGAAGTTCATTATTGAACTTGGTGTGGTTCCTAAATATGATGGGTCTATACAGTTGTATTGTGACAACAATGGGGCTAATGCGCAGGAAAAGGAACTAAGGTCTCATCAACGGTCCAAGCACATACTCCATATATATCATCTGATTAAGGAGATCATTGGTCAAGGTGATGCACAGACAGAGAGAATTCCCACTAAGCAGAATATTGTTGATCCGTTGACGCAGCCATTGTCATAGAATAGCTTTGATTCTCATGTACTTGCCTATGATATTAGATACCAAGGCGATTGGGTTTAGGTCAAGTGAGAGATTTGTTAGAGTAGTTCCCTAAAGGCAATCACCTTTACCGCGTTTTTTACAAAGTTGTGTAAAGACTTTATTTTCAACAATAAAGAAAGACATATTTCATTAATTTGATGTTCATTATTTATGAGTTGATATTGATCTATAAGCAAATTAATGAAGTCCATGATATATGACATAGCATAAAGGAAATCATGATGTGATCATACTACAAAGATTCCTATCATGTTCAATTATGTCAGTATCTAAATTATCCCTAGTCATAGGATTAATGAGATTAGACATCGTTAATCTGGATAGACTACCACATGTCAAACTCCTTAATTTGATCAAGCAGTGGATCTCAAAAACTGTAAACGTCAGATGTTTAGAGTTGAGATGTGGATGCTTACTAGAGGTAGTAAGTACATTGGATTACCTACCATGAGATCATCACATGAATGTCCTATTCTAATGTCAGTAATAATCTCATTTTAATAATGGTGCAAGTATCCTTAAACTTGAGGTACTCAAGGATATCTTGGATACTAATTCTGTGCTTTAACTCCATTCCTTGTTGCCTTGTAGAGATCGCTCATAGGGTGGTGATTGGGTACAGTTTGAAGTATTCGAAGGTAATTGAGTAGCCAATAGAGGATTCACCACTTTTGTGATAGAAAAAGATGATACTCATGACCTCTTGTCGGGGTCATTACTTGGAAATCTCTGGCCAGAGTACATGTGTCATGAAGAATGTCTTCATTGACATATAGAGTAATGAATCCCAGGATGAGAACTAATATCGCTTGGACTAGAATTGACATAGTTAGTCTAGTAAGAGTTGACACTTTGCCCATACTCATAACCAAGTGGGGTATAGCATGGTGAAAGGAAGAATTGCACATCAATTGTCTATGGGAGAGTTCGTGAGATGGTTCATGATGAGAACGGGTTCGTTCATCAAACCACTTACTTTCTGGTCAATTAGGGGTTATAATGTGTTGCTAGACGCCACTCATGACTTTCTTGTATTAAGTGTTAATCTAAGTGGCCAACATAATCGAGAACCTAATGGATCCCACGCATAAGAGTGACTCAGAGGATTCATAAAATGGTTTTGGATAGAAATTCATTATATAGAGAGCAATAGAACCAAATGGATCTCGATGAGATCGCGACATCGATATTGCTAAAATAGGTCTTTGTTGTTTTTCCACACCCAGAACCTGGTACTACCGACCCTAGTGTGACTGGATATCACAATGGGGTCAGTCCTACCAGGTTCGAGTTGTGGAAAAACACCAAACACCTATTTTAGCAATATCAATGTAGCGATTATATATAGACGTGGAAGATGAGAGTCTTCTTTCATAAGTTGCATTTATTGTCTTTAAATGACAAAAGACAAAAAACAATAAAAGATAAAAAGGAAAAAGGATAATAAGATGATGAGAATCGTGAAAAGCAAGTTTTAAGAAACCCTTCTTCACGATTCTCTCTCATCTTTCTTACCTTCTTTGTCTTCTTCCTCTCCTTCACATTGCTCTCCAATGAACAAAGGTGAAAGTTAGCACTCTTGTCTTTGTTCTAGCCAATTCCGAATTAAAGAGTTTGATTCGGTTAGTTTCTCCGATCTCTGTATGGATACCATTGGAGATGGTCTGTTTTGGTCATTGTGGTTTATGACAATGCGACGAGTAGAAGATCGAAGAAGGAAGGAGACTGCACACAAGGTACATGGTTATTATATGAATAGTTGATTTGTGTAAATGCCATGAATTCCTATACATGTATATATGTTATGAACATGTACGTGAATTGGGAATATTCAGCTAGGTTTATGGTATTTCCTTGTATAGGCACATAGATCCTAGACTTCGGGAAAGTCTCGGAACAAATTTTTTTATTTTCCTCACCATGTGTATATAATGTACGCATCGAGATTTTCCTATATGTTATTGTTAGAAAATATGTCTTCTGTGCATTAAGGTAAGAGTTTTGTTTGGAAGATGCATTATTGTTTGCAAGAAGTAATTATATGTAATAATATATCTGTATAATGCAAATTTGTCGTAAGCATAATGTTTGTGTTTATATCTTTATTTTGTAGGTCTCATGTGATTTCATAACTTGGGTGTCAGATGTAAGTACAACAAAAATGGAGACATTGTAATAGTTAGAAGAGCAAAAGTAATTGGTTGTGGTTTTCCGATGTGTGTAAGTTCTAATTAATAACCTCGATAATTCGCAAGCATACGAGTTGTTCACGGAGTACCTAAGGTGTTAGTCCCACAAAGAGGGATAATCTAATCCTAAAATCAAAGGCCAAAACAATTCGCAGTAATTCAAAATGTAACAAAACTAAGGCAAGAATTTAATTCAATCACACAACTCATATTTTGTTGAGAATTAATATGTAACAAGAATAATAATAGAAACAAGCAAATAATTTGAATAAAAATAATAAATTTTTGTTAATTAGGTGTGACTAAGTCTTTGTGAATTAAGATAGGATGATTCAGTATTAAACTCCAAACACATTTTATAAAAATTATGTTTCCTTTAAAAAAAAAGGAAAATTAAACGCAAATAAAATTGAAACGTGAAAGAAAATAAAAATACTAAAATTAAAGCAATAAAAAAACATAAAAATATGATTAAACTACACCACAATAAACAAATAAAATTAATTAATAGAATAAACTTTATAATTTTCAGTTGTCTACAAAATAAACTTTGATATATAAATTCATCAATTATGTGATTAAAATACTCCTAATATAAATAATTTCTATTTTATTTATTAGAATTAGAAATTAAACTAAATAATGAATTTTATTAACTTTATTAGAAACATAAATTAAACTAAATAATGGCTTAGTTTATTGATTTTATTGAGTACTGGCTTAATCTGATTAATCTCAGCCACATTCTCAACTACTTGATTCCGTCAAATTCCATAAATATCTCAAAACTAGTAGATTTTTCTAAGTCTATTTTACATACATAAATAAATTTCTTCATATTAAAATCACTGTGTTAAGTTAAAATCTAATAGAAGATGGTGTTCAAAGAATAATTGAAGATGGTGGTATGTTCATAAAAGATTAAGAGAGCACTGCAATAAACTAACATTTATAAAAATATAATGCAAAATTTTATTCTCTTAAATCACATATTACAACATCAGGAAGATAATTTTCGCTTTCTTATATCTATGTTGTTGTACAATTGATTTTTAATTACTGTAAGCATAAAAATAAATAAAGATGGAAGACCAATAATATAAAGACATAATCAAATTAGAAGACTACTGGAAACAAAATACATCCGCCAAAAAAAAACTAAAACCATTAATCTAGATGCTAACATTGAAATGAAAACCACCACGTACATTTATTTAGAAAAAATCTAGGAGATAAATTCTCAACATCTCCAACATTGTTTGTTGAATATCCTTATTTGGATGACGTTCTCCTTCCTCTTAATAAAATTTATTGAGATCAAAATCCAAAACCTTCTTCTCAACTCCATTGTCTCCTACCTTTACTTGCTTTTTTTCTACTTCATCAACCTGTGATAGCTTCTGTACTTCCTTTATTTCTACTTCATCAACCTGTGATAACTTTTGTACATCCTTTATTTCTACTTCCTCAATTTGTGACAACTTCTGTATATTGGAAGGAAGAGCTTCTTTCTCACCCATTTTTGATTCTTGCTTGTAGATTATGCTTGTAGATTATGTGTACATCTTTTAAATTTAAATATATAAATAAATGTTGTTGAGAACTGAAAGGTTTTGAAGCAAAATAAAAAGAAACATGAAAAAGTGCATCAAAAAGGTAATTTGCAATAATTAGCATGTGAGAGAAATTGCATGTTGAATTGCCTTGAAATTGTAATCTGTGTAATTAAGATGTGAGAGAAATTAAAGGGTAATTTTGGAAGTAAAATTATAAACATGCATAAAAAGTCACAAATGACACTTATTTTAAATAATTAAAATTCCTCTAAAACGACTTTCATTTTGGATAGGAGGGAGTAGGATTTTTATTTTTCAAAGGCGGTCAAAGTTAGGTCGAGGAGTGTCGGGAGTGTTTGGAGAGAGCCATAAGCCCACTAGAATCGGGCTGGTTCTTGACTAATAGAGTAGAAATCATAGACCTTTTAGGACTGGTCCAAGGCCCGTGAAAGGAGAAAAATTCATTGAATTTTCAAAAGCCCTTACTCTCTTTGTTTCTAGTTTCTCATGCTTAATTTATAATTAATTGTTACATTCTAGTTAATTTTTATTTTATTTTGATAATTTGAGATATTATTTTAATTCAATTGATTACATAGTGAATTTACACTTATGTAATTATTGGAATTTCAACATCAAATTTTGGCAATTGATTACGATTCTTTATGAATGACATGTTAAGTTGGTTCCATTTCTACGAGTAAAAAAGAATGAGCAGAAACCAGTTGGTTAGTTTTTTATAATTAATTTGTTAAATGTCTTGGATTGTGTTTGATATATCAAAATTGCATGACTAAATTAAAATTTAAAATTTTCTTGTTCATTTGCAAATATTATGTTACATTTATGTTTTATTTCTTTAATTTCTAGATTTAATTTGATTCATTTTAAAATTTATTTACATATTAGTTTAGCGTAATTCATAGGTTTCCATAATTATAATTATTTTATTTTTGGATTTCTTTTATATTTCTATGTAAAGTTAGTTGTATGAATATAGCTTAATGTATTGTGCTCAAAATAACCATGTATTATAAAATTGGATTTTATTTTTATTCTAAGAATGTGTTATAAGTTTATTTTCTTAAGTTTTGATGTTGTATCATATTTATGTGGTTAAAAAAGGACGTTACGTGTTAATGTGTTAATGATGTTTGTATTATGAATTTTCTTTCGTATAAACAAAATTATTAGAATACAATTTGTTTCTTTTATAAATATTGTAATTAATAAACTAGATTGGTAAATTAACTTTCTTCGTAGGATCGACTCTTGTTTGCTATATATTACATTGTTTAATAAATTGAAAGTAAATAAGGATTTAATTATGTACGCCTAATGACACGTATTAATGAGTTTTACTCGTAGAATGTAAAATTATTTACATAGCATGTTTAGGTAAATTAGTCCCAAATATCAATGAGTTTTCACCATGTAAATAAGATACAACATCAAAACTTAAGAAAATAAACTTATAATACATTCTTAGTGTAACACCCCACTCCCGCGTGACCCGAACCCGATATCGTTGGTGATATCCGAGTCCGTGTCCGCGAGAATGGCGTGTTAGGACAGTCAAGCAACCCAATTGCAGTAGAAAATATGTGCATAAGCGGAAATCAATGATAATAGGGCCACTTTCATTTACTAACATATACAGTTTATCACATTGACACATCCCTTTTTCACAATACAATAGAAGAAATACACACATGCAGACGCGAACTGATCCCCACTTTGATCCTTGCCTTGAGTCTTGAGAAAATGGTGCACATTTTTGGGTGAGTTTGCAAACTCAGTGAGTGACCATGAGCGATGGCTCACTCAGCCACATATACATAAAACAGTCCATAATGTATTTAAGAAAAATAGAAGCATCATATAGTTCAGCGATCGGTCCATAGCCGATCTCACACAGTCTATCGATCGGTCCTAAGCCAATCTCCCACAGTCGTTCTACTCAGTAGTCTATTTCCACATAGTCACAGTCGGTTCGGTCGATCAGTAGCACAGTTACAGTAGCACAGTCGGTCGATCAGTAGCACAGTTACAGTGGCAGAGTCGGTCGATCAGTACCTAGCCGATCCATACAGTCACAGTTTGGTCGATCGGTCACTAGCCGATCTACACACAGTCACAGTTCAGTTGATCGGTCACTAGCCGATCTACACACAGTCACAGTT
>JAOSBM010144900.1:0-13690 GCA_027568955.1 Erythroxylum tenue | reverse complement strand
GGCCTTGGGGAGTTTCTGGCACTCGAACCCAAGACCTCAAGGTTTTGTTGTTTCTAACAACACGCCTCTTACCAATTAAGCCCGGGCCCAACATTTTCTCTATATCATAACCAAGTAACATTCTTCTTGCGTTATGGATGTTTACTTTGCCAAAGGTAGCTTATGGAGCTTCGGAGTGTATTTGATTGAACTATATAAAGTTTTTTTATTGGATTAAATTCTTTATGAAATTCATTTGTAATCTCTTGAATTGATAATATAGTGTAGCTTTTTCCTTTTGCTTTTCCATATCATTTGTTGTCTCCATAAACTCGCTTTATATAAACATGTATCAACTTTTAAGAACAACTGTCATTCTTTTTCATTCTTCTTGAGTTTGTTTGGTCAATTCCATGGAATCTTTATGGTGTTCCCAAATACCGCCTCTCTATACAGCCGATCCAAAACCAATACAAAATTACCATCTTGAAGCTTTTAAGAGCTATCTCAACTTGCACTTGCACGGTTGTGCAAGTTAAGTCACGACCGTGACTTGCTTGCAACTTGCACGGTCGTGCATGCAACGCTGTGACTTAACGTCTTCCTAAACATTCCTTTACCTCTAAGGAAGAAGCATTCTGAAATTAATATGATGGAGGAGAAGAACAAGATTGACGAGTATCGATGTATGGACCTATGTAAACTAGGATATGACAAATTGAAAGGGTTAAACGGATAGATGAGGGATGTATCTTTTGGTTTCAAGTTATTCTTGATAATGGTAATTTACTTCAGAGGTCTAAGTATCTTTTATCTGGGCATCTCCTTAATCTTCAAAAGATGGTGTGATACAATTTTGCCTTTATTTAATCACATTGTGGTTGTAGCTTCAGAAATCTTGATGGGTTAAATGTCTTGCCATATCTCTTTTGCAGGTTCGCTCTGTGATTGAAGAAAATTGTAGCGGTTCAGTTCATGTAGACTCTCCAAGAAAAGTGAATGTTCGATCTTCTCATTTTTCTAGCAAACATAGGCATAATTCTATAATTTTCCTGTGTAGAATTTGATATTTGCTTTAATGAATGCTTTTTTAATTACCTTAGAACTGTTCTTTTCTCCATATCCTAATTTCAGTAGCCATCCACCCCTCCTTTTGATGCGTTAAGAAATCAATGTGTATCTTATGATGTCTGCATCTTATGTAGAAGCACCTAGTAGTGTAAATAATTTTGCATTGCGTTTAGTGGATATGGATGATTTTTGTTTGTTTATATTTGGAAGACCGAAATAAGTTAGAAAGTGGAGTACCCTCTTTATCTTCATTATATCTTATGCTCCCTCTTTTGGTATTTTAACACTTCTTACTATTATTGTCTAGTTCACTAGAAACTTGTCCTTTTCTTTTCCATTGTTTTCTTCTTTTTCTTTTTTCTTCTTGATAAAGTTCCCAATCTTATGCTTCATCATTGTCAAAGTTGTGAGGGTCATGTGGGATCACAAAACCAGTCTCTTGAAAGGATATGGCTTTGTTTCTTTCCACAATCAATAGGTTTCTACACTTCATAAGGTTGATAGGAGAGCTTTTGGTTACGAATTATATTTTTCTCTTGCCATGATGGACCGACATTACCATAATGGCATGTCACTCGAAGAAGCTATTGATTTGGTCGACAAGTGCATAATAGAGATTCAATCCAGACTGGTCGTTGCCCCACCAAACTTTCTGATCAAGATAGTTGATAAAGATGGAGCAAGGGAATATGCATGGCGTGAATTTGTCAAAGAGGTTGCTTCTGCCTGAGGATTGTTTTGTTATATGTCCTTTTTCCTTTCTAGATGTTTAATTTACAAAAGGCTTACGAATGCAATACTAATTTACCAGTTGGATACTGATTGGATTTGTTATGTAGAAACAAAAAACTATCATTTAGCCTTTATAATCACCTGAAGCAACTTACTAACCTATATTTTTCCTCTTCTACAAATATAAAACATGAAGATAATGATTTGGCAACAAGGATTTCACGCCACAAAATATGATTTTGGGAAGTGACAAGTTGAGATGATTAGAATACATTAGATTGTAAGGTTTCCAAGGAACCTAAAAGAAATAATCTTTGAAACAAAGAAGTAACTTTCCTCAAGAATTTCAATTTATGACCATTTGGTGGAGAATCTTGCCCGTTCATAGAATAGAACCTATAGATCAAGTGCTTTCACTTTTCCTTTTAAGAGTTTGCCTTGGTTAGTTGGTTATGGTTGTTTATTTTCTCAAAGTTTGTGGATGTGATTTCTAATCTCATAATCATTCAAAGCAATAAACTCAAGTAGTGAATTAAATTAAATAAAAAATATTTTTGTAAATATTATTTTAATTAACTATATCAATTTGATTAAAGCTAATTCAAAACTTTCAAATTCAAATCTAATCTAAAACCTAACCTAATCAAGACTAGAGTTGTTGATTTAAGAAGGGCCAAGCCAATTTTGCTAACCCTAAAATCAAGCAATATGGTAATATAATTCCAAGTTCTTGAAGTTTGATTCTCATATTTAGAGGCATCTTTCAACAACATGAGTCAACGTTGCGATAAAATGTCACATGATTCATATCTATTGTTTGTCTTACTCAAAAGATTAATAATTTTATAAGTCAAAACTAATTAACTTCAATGATTAACATTAAATAAGGTGAACTACTCCATGTAAAACAACTTTAACTCCAATAATTCAAGTTATTTAATGTTGTAGCTGTTGTGCGAAAGCTGACTTAAAATCATCAACAATCATCACAATAGTATTGAATAACCCTTTGGGTACACAAAATTACTTGTTAACCTCGTAACTTTTTACTTAGACAATCTCATATTGATATATCAATCTTGAATAAAGATAAGTTTAATGCATAAATTAATTTAGAGTTGAAGAAAACAACTTATTCTCAATCATATTAAGAGTTTGAGATATATATATATATTAAACCAAGTATGAGTTCAGTAGTAGCAGTCTAAATGAACGTACAATTTCATTATTCATACGTTTTAGTGAATTTTGTGTAGTCGACTTTCATTTAGGAAAAAGCTAGCTTTAAGCATAAAAAATTTCAGATGAAAGCTCGGAACCAAAGTTTGCAGATCCTTCTCATTAAAGCCAATGATGCATAAAGCTCTAAAACTCAAAAGCAAGAAACATAGATTTATCCCGAAAAGAGCATTGCTTAGTAGGAAAGTATAGTAGAGATGATTTGTAAAATGAAGATATCCATCACCTTAAGCTGTTTTTATTAGCCAAAATTGATTCCTTGTGCCAACGGTAATTCAGTCCTATAATTGATTGTGCTGCGACAAAGATCAACCAAGAAATTCAGAATTAAAATGGCAATATCAACAAACGAATATTTCTCTCTACAGACCAGAGATGCGAAAGATAAAAATGTCAGAATATATGCAAATCCACCAATGAAGCTAATTAGTTGTAGAAATTTTCTTTACCAAGTGGAGCGTTGCATGTACTGCTTCCAAGAATCACTTCCTGCTTCACGGACACCCCCTGTAGCCTTTTCACCTCTGAAAGCACCACCAATTTCAGCACCATTTGTTGGAATATTTACGTTTACAATTCCACAATCACTTTCATGTGGTTTGTGTTATGTGTAACCATGTAAGCTATTGACCAGCAAAATAGTATAGTACTCCAGAGGAAGATAAATTCATGATATGATAGAAGAAAGTTCCAATCTTGGGCAATATCATACATTCAAAGCTATTAAACATTTGGAAAGCAAGTAATGGACTTCATACAAGTTAGTGGCATGCGAGTGAAGATAGAACTGCTTAATCCTTGAGGGACTGAATTTTTTATTTCAATAACTTCTTCTAAAGTCTAGAGAAGAGTCCATTTTTCAAGAGTTAGGTCAATTGCAAAGCAGATAAACAAAAGAAATTATGTAACCCAGAGCTATATGGCAACAACAATTTTCTTTCAAGCCATCGCATAATTCAGATCTATAAGGCAACCACGATACTCTTTTTAAGCTATAATAACAAAAACTTGTTCATATAATCATCCCAGCCAAACAAAATGTTCCTAGAGAATGAATAACCTGACATTTCATCATGTACAGAATAGGAGCAAATATCCCTTCCTTCATAATATCTACTTTAGAAAAAATCTCAACTATAGTGGGTTGCACATAAATCCCCCTCAGACTCTACAGCTAAGCCACCTGTTAGGGTCTTACCTCCCTGCAAAATATCAGTGAAAACTAATTGTTGAATAACTTCAGGAAATATACTTTTAGCCTAAAAATAAATCATTCAACAAACATGCAGCCATGATTGGAAATCCTAACTATGCAACTAAAACAGCTTTATGACTTTACAACTGAAAAAAATTATGGGGTTATGGAAGAAGAAATCTCTTAGCCATTCCAGGGAAAGTATGTTGCTCAACATCTTGGCCTTTTCATTTCAATACCATCTACAATCTTATCATAAACACAAATCCATTTTATATGATTTAAAGAAAGATATACCAAGCTGACCATACCTAGGACTTGATGATCTCTATTCCCTTCTCAAAATTCTTTCTTGATTCAGAAGTATGTGATGGCCCAAACAAGGTACCTTTCTCCAATGGATCCTTAATTTTAACTTGTTTGTATACATCAAGTAATTGATCAAGAATAATATCATATTTACTTCCCATTCACGGCTGTGAGTCACACCCCTATGACTCCTCAGTCATGGGTGTGTGACTAGGGAGTCAGACCCGTGACTCCCTAGTGGGTGTCACTGGGCATTAGGGAGTCACAACCGTGACCGCCTAGTCACATCTTTAAATAACCCCCTTCCCCTTAATACATAGCGTGTTTATCTTCGTCTTTTCCTTTTTCCTTGTTTCCAAATCTCATTCAGCGTTCTCTATCTTCTCCACCTGCAGCCACCACTCCTCACCCAATTTCCAGCCGTAACCACCACGCAGTTGCATGCCCTCACACTTAGCCAGCCGCACTACACCGCACCCGACCATGGATGCATGCCTTGCTAGCGCACCCCTCGCCAACGCACGCCCATGTGCAGCTCTTCACCCCGACCACCACCATGCATGCCTTTGCACCCTACTACACCGCATGCCTTCATACTCTCCCGAACTACTATGCACAAGCACCCACCCGTGCCCACAGACCTTGGCAAGCGCACAACTGTACTACTCTTGCTACTGCTCCACTCAACGTTGCACGCCCATATGTCCACCGCACCAACCCAGCAAGAGAACAAACGCCACCTATATCAATGTAGCCAGATATGCCTCCAAAAATGAAACAACTCAAACTTCCCTCGTCTCCACCACAAGAGCCAAATTTAGGTATCCCGTGCCTCAACTTTCAAACTAAAGAGCACCAACAAAGGTAGGTCTTTTTTAAAGGTCGTCAAATTATTTCGAATAGATTTTAAAATTCTCAAGCACTTATTGAATTAGGAATATTTGAACGAGTCCAAGAGTTGCTGGGAAGTATAAGCTGGGAAGAATTTTTTGAATTTAGGAAAAATTCGTATGTGGAATTGACATTAGAGTTTCTGACCACTTTAGAAGTAGTTCATGAAACTAATGCTAGGGACACTGCTGGGAGTCTCAAATTTCGATTAATGAATGCATATCATGTGATCACTTTAGAAGTGCTAAATGCTATTTTTGGCTTTCCAAATAGTGATTTCTATGAATATCCTGACGATTCTGTGGCTAGCGACTTTTGGTCCCAAGTGACCAATTCTAGGAAAGTGTTTTCTCCTAGTCAGTCTAAATCATCTGCCATCATGGACCCTACCCTTCGTTATCTCCATCAAATTTTAACTTTTACACTATTCGATAGAGGAGATAGCAATGCGGCAGTTTCTAAAACTGACTTATTTATTTTGTGGTGTATGGTACATGTCAGACCCTTTAATGTCGCTAGTTAGTTAAGTGTGCATTTAAATGAAGTGGCTCAATCTAGTGCAGAAAGTCATAACAGTTGGAGCATTTGTGAATGTGGAGTTAAATTAAACAAGAAAAATTGTGCTTAAAAATGGCCATTATACAGTTCATATTTTGACCATGTCATGGTTTCATGACTTAACCAGCCATTACATGGCTATGCAATTTAAGTCAAGGCCGTGCAAGTTAAGTCATGGTCGTGACTTCCATGAAGAAAACAAATTCTTTCGTTTAATCCTCAAAATCCCAAAATAATAATAAACACAATAATATATAACCTGTTGTTTTCTTAACATTCTGCACTAAATGAATGACCTTCTCCTTGCATTCCTATACAATAAGATTCGCAGTTTGAGCTAACATTGCATGAGAATTTGACTCCTCTAATATACGAAAAATATCATTTGGACATAGAGCTATATATAGTAACTCATTAAGTGTTATTTCCTCTTTTACAAATACAAAACTTTTCACCAAGGCATGGAAGAGAAAAACCACAATTTTCATTGCAAATACCAACTCCCAAATTGTTTGGTTTGATTCCAACTAAGGATACGGAGAAAAGAACCTTTTTAAGGTAATTAAAAAATAATTCATTAAAGCAAATATCAAATTCTACATAGGAAAATTGCAGAACTATGCCTCTGTTTGCTGGAAAAATGAGAAGATCAAACATTCATTTTTCTTGGAGAGTCTACATAAACTGAACCGCTACAATTTCCTTCAAAAATAGAGTGAACCTACAAAAGAGATATGGCTAGACATTTAACCCATCAAGATTTCTGAAGCTACAACCACAATGTGATTAAATGAAGGAAAAATTGTATCACACCATCTTTGGAAGATTAAGGAAATACCTAGATAAAAGATACATAGACCTCTGAAGTAAATTACCATTATCAAGAATAACTTGAAACCAAAAAATACATCCCTCACATACCCGTTTCTCTTTCAATTTGTCGTATCCTACTTTATATGGGTCCATACATCGATACTCGTCAATCTTATTCTTCTCCTCCAACATATTAATTTCAGAACACTTCTTCTTTGGAGGCAGGGGAATGTTTAGAAAGATGTTAAGTCACGGTCTTACATGCACAACTGTGCATGTAAATCACAATCGTGACTTAACTTGCACACAACCATGCAAGTGCAAGTGCAAGTGCAAGTGTAAGTTGAGATACCTCTCAAAAGCTTCAAGATGGTAATTTTGTATTGGATTTGGATCAATAGTGGTGACTGCATAGAGAGACAGTATTTGGGAACACCATAATGATTCCATGGATTAATTGCTCAAATAAACTTAGGAAGAATGACAAAGAATGGCAGCAGTTGTTCGTGAAAGTTGATACACGTTTGTATAAAGTGAGTTTGTGGAGACAACAAATGATATTGAAAAGCAAAGGAAAAAGCTACACTATATGATCAATTCAAGAGAATACAATTGAACTTTATAAAGAATTTAATCCAAGAAAAAACAACTCTATACAGTTCAGCCAAATACACTCCGAAGCTACCCTTGGCAAAGTAAACATCCATGTCGCAAGAAGAATGTTACTTGGTTTTGACATGGAGAAAATCTACATGGAGAGACTATTTTTCTCAATCACGGCCTTAAGCAGAGACCAAAAAATTTATAATATCAACTTTCACATTATCACATCATTTCAAACTTATATATCTTAATCTCCTATAGTTTACAGTTTTCCACCGCCTGAGTCACCCCTTTTGTTGTTACATTTAGGCAACCCTCCAAGTCTAGTTGCATCAATCCAGTGCATTTTTTTGAAATCATTGCCAATGCTTCATTGTCCATTCTTGGTCCCTTTTCTTGAAATATCTCCAATTTAGAAATTTCAAAGTTTAAATCAATATTCTTTATCCTCAGACATCTGTTCATCTCCAAATGCATGATTTCCCTGCATTTACTCAGAAATTTTCTGATCCCTTCTTCTATGATAGAATGACAGAAGGCAATATCAAAGAATGTATTCATCACTCAAGTTGTTTAGCTCAATAATGAACTCGTTTATGAGAAAATTAGCTTAATAATGGACTTGTTCGTAAAAGTCGCACACTTTGATGTAGTTGAGATTCGGAAATCTGGGTATTACAAGTGTAGGAAGGGGGCAAAGAGAGACGAGACGATGAGAGGGGTTCTAATTGATGATGATCTTCTAGGCATATGAAGATTAGTGAAAGTGAAAGAATTTGTGCTTCTTTAGTGTTGAAAAGAAGGAGAATGTCCGAAAAATTTTTGTTTTGTGATAATGAAGATGAAGATGAAGATGAGGAGGATGTCGTCTGGGGTTGGCTTGACTTATATATTATAAGCCACGAATTTTGGAATATTAGCAGAGTTTATAAAATTTAAGTAGAAATGATAACATTTTTTTTGATTTGACAGAGTTAGACAAAATAAGATTAAACAAAAGATCCGTTTTCACAATTAAGGTGCTCTCAATTCATGTTAATGTTATATAGAACTACAAAAAGAAGGCAAAAGGTAAACGACGAAACCTGAAATGCCTTTCATAATAGTTATTAGATTTTGGCATTTAATTTTTTATATATATAGCATTAGGATACAGAAGATTTAGTTGAGCCATCGACAAGATGGTTCGTTTATTTGACATAATCTCCTGAAGCATACATGCACAATAGATGTAGAGAACTTTTTCCACAGGCCTCAAAGTGTCGAGAGGATATTGGTCATGCCACTGCGAGGTTTGCATAAAGCGTTCAATGGGTGAGCCTTAGGCATTGTGAGCCCTGTTCCCTCCACCATGCTGATCATCTCTTTGCTAATCCTTTCCCACTCATAACAATGAATCAATGAACCTAGTGTAAGACCTATCACTCGCTTGGCTAGACCAGAACCAGGACAAGCTCTTCTTCCTGCACCAAATGGCAGCAATTTGTGCCCTTCATCTTCTCCACCTTCAAATCTTTCTGGCATGAATTTCTCAGGTTCTGGCCATTGCTTGAGATCTCTGTTCATGCTCCAAGTATTCACCAACAACATTGTGCCTTGGGGCACAAAGAACCCACCAACAGTACAATCCGCAGTCGACTCATGTGGCAATAGAAGTGGTGCAGGTGGGAAGAGTCGAAAGGTTTCGGTGATGACGTTCTGCAGGTAACTTAACTTCGGTAAGTCCGTTTCATCTAACAGACGGTTCTGTCCAACAACAGAATCTATCTCTGCATAGGCTTTTCGTAAAGTTTCCGGATTGTTCAGGAGAAGTGACATTGCCCACTCCATTGTAGCTATGGAAGTTTGGGTTCCAGCAGTCAACGTAGTCTGTACATAATAACATCGTATGCCTTAGCCGATTTGATAACAAGTGTTCAGTTCAGAATTTCCTTTTTAATACTTACCAACATAACACCTTTGATGGTTTGATCCGTGTAGAATTCGGGTTCTGTCTCTTTCAAAGACAACATGACATCAACCAATGTCAGTAATCTTTGTTGCTTGGTTTCCAATTGGACATTCTTTGGTCTCCTGAGCTCTTCAATGAGGTTCTGTAAGAACCTATCGAACTCCTTCATCAATGCCTTCATTCTCTCCTCAACCCCTCCATAATCCACCCATTGAAGCACTGCCAAGTAATCGTTAATATTAGAGCTCCCACGAAGCTTCTCCATTTCTCTTGTGATAGATTGAAACTCTCTTTCATCCTTATGGTCGGCTTCCTTTCCGTAGTAACGCTTCCCAGCAATAGTTCTCATGGCAATATTAAACGCAACCTCCGTCAACTTTGCTGTCATGTCAACAACCTTACTTGTCCCATTTATCGAGCAGTCCCCTAATAATTGCTTCAGCAACAATCGTACCTCTTCCATCCGAATCCCAGAGAACATTCCAAGACGGGTATTAGAGAACAGCTCTACAGTCGTGAGGCGTCTGAGGTTACGCCAATGGTCACCGTATGGGGAGAAGCCTATAGTCGTGCAGTCGTAATTGAGATGCTTTCCGGCGAGCGTTTGAGGGCGGTTTGCGAAAGTCAAGTCGTGTTTAGTAAAGCACTCCTCAGCTGCCGATGATGAGGAGACCAAGAGCACCTTACGAGACCCATATCGTAGGAATAAGATGTCACCGTATTTTGTAGAAAGTTCATGCAGAGCTCGATGAACCGGTTGTTTTAACAGGTGAAGATGGCCTATAATGGGACGAGCAGGTGGACTAGGTGGCAGTTTTTTGTGGTTTGCAGTAATTTTCAAAGTAAATCGGAAGGCAAGCAAAACGAGGAAGAATACAACTGACAAGTTGAAGACGTTAGCTACCTCCATTCTCAGCTCTTGCTTCTAAGGAGATAATGTTGTAGGAAAACTGAAGGTCTAGGGTACTAAAAATACAAGCCTGACATCGGATTTATGCTTGCAACTGCAGAAGACAACAAATGTTGATTTTGATAGACCGAGGGAAAAAGAATCCATCTTTTGTTAGTGAATTTGTTAATTTAACAATTATTAATTATGAAATTTATAAACATAAGGTTAAGAAACTAAATTTAATTTAGATTGAAATAATAAAGAAACTCAATAAAAGATCTGATTTAATGGACTAAAGTTTAGCGCAAAAAAAATGAGTTATATTCATTGTAGGCCGATTTTGTAATTAACCTATGATTCCTATAAATAGCTGCTAAAAATTATTCATACTACCTGCTTAAAAATTAAGTTTATATACGTTCAATTGCATCAGAAAACCGCAAAAAGACATTAAGAGTGTAAAGACGTACACAAAGATATAAACATTTCATAAAGTTGGTCGAAAGTAAAAGTTAGAGTAGTTTGTTAACAACTTGTTCATTGTACAATATTGGATAACAAAACATGTATGTTTCTACATTTTCGTTGATTTTGAGTCCATTATTAAAATATGACGAACATCTTTCTCACGGAGGAGGACATGAAAGCAACTTCTCATATTTTACGATGAAATAGACTGTTATCTCTAAAAAGATCGACACTTCACCTAACTCTTCTCTCTTTGCCTAACCAAATCCGTTGCAGAGTGAAACAACTGTGGCCGGAATACTGGTAATGGGGTGGATTGGAAACTACTACAGACAAAACTCAACAACCTGCTTAGCCATAATCAAATCTGCTTCCATTTGAGGTCCAAATCAATGCCTTTACTGACAAATTCTTCGTACAGAAGTGTTGGTCTGATTAAGACCACATCATGTACTCGGCCGAAAACTGGGACCCTGAAAAGCTTGATGCCCGAAGAAATACTCAAAGTGGCCACATCAGTCTTGCAGGATTTCTTCGTTGAAGGTATCAGAAGAGGAAACTTGCGATTTTCGAGGAAATTTCTGCTCGGAAGGCTTTCCCTAAAATGTGCTAAGAAGATTAAGAAAACCAAAACAGATAAACGCTTCTTTCAAAGTTTGCTGACAATGACAACATTAAACAAAGTAATGTCCTATCATTGACGCTTCAGTTAAAACTTTACGATAAACTGATGATACAAACTTTTATTTTCGCATTTGGTTCTCTCACGCCAAACTTCTGACGTACAAGCTGCCGCGTTTAGACTAATAGTATCGGCAAATATATATCTTTAGTAATTTGAAACTTGAGCAAGAGAAACTTCAGAATTAGATTTTATGTGTGCCACTGCCACATTATTTCATATTGCTTAATATAAATTTATTCACAAATAGTGGAAAAGCACTATTAGTTTCTAAAATTTTGAAATAACTAATATTTCAATTTTTAACTTTGCACAGCTGAAAAAAAAAAGATTGAGGTCAAGAAGATTGAATAAGATCTATCTACCTTCTTATGTATATCAATAAACTTGGCAATACACATATCCAATTAAGGCATGCACATTAATAATTCTTAATGGTTAGTAATTATCCAATGGTTGGAATATTTCTTTTCCTAATTTCTTTTTAAATTGCACATGAACTAAAAAGAATTAGAGCCATTTATTATTGATGACACAATTCTATTTGAGCATAAAAAATGAGATTACTTTTTAATTTATTTTAGTTTTGTCACACACAAAAAAATTCAACCCTTTTTGATCAAATAGTGTAAAATGAGAAGTTGGTGATTCAGTCATTTATGACGATGGCCTGTACGGATTTCATGATGACGTGGAATTGGCATCCTCTGTCCAATATTAAGGTGTCTTATTTAGTTCCATGAATCTCAGCTATCTATTTATGCGAGGATCACGTGGGACCCACATAAATAGATGCAGGTCTTGCATAAATAGATAACTGAGATTCATTGAACAAAGTAAGATACCGTAATATTAGACAGAGGATCCAGACTCTAATTAACTTGACAATAAAGAGTGAAATCATAATGAAAGTAGCTTTCATGAAAACAACTTTCCTTTTATTGGTAATAATTTATAAGATATAATACATTTTTGCTTTTCTAATTTCCCTCGGTGCCATTCTTCCTTTGAACTCATAACAATTATTTAAGTTATAGCGTATAACAATTTATATGGAGTTATTTTTCACAAATACGTTAGTCTATACCATTAGTCTCTTAAAGTTTGTTTGAATTTCCACTTTCCTTGTCTATATATATATATATATATATATATATGGTAGGTGAACTATCTTACAATTAATTATGTGATTATGACTTAGTTGCAAATTTTTATTAACAAAGTCAAATTTATGGCATAAAAATAAGTTTTAATTATGCCTTTTTAAAAATTGAAAATATATCTTTTGTATTTTAAAAATTATATTGTTTTTCTTTCAAAATATTGTTAAACTCGTTGGGCTACATATATAATTTTAAATTCAATTCACTTATTATTAGATAGCTAAAGATTCCATACAGAAGTTGTAACACATTAATTTCCCTCTCCCAGTATATGAATGTTTACTCCTAAGTCTATTATATTTTCGTAGTAGTTCGATAAACAACTAAACAAATAATGTTTGGAATCCTAACATAGAGGTTTGCATTTGACTATATTATATACACCTAGTATGGATTATAATTTCAAGAGAATGGAGAAATCTGTTTAGTCAGCATTTACCCCTTATAGGCTAATCCAGTGCGAGCGAAAATTTAATTAAGTGTGGATGACTTAAAGGCATCTTTCTAAAATTAGAATCCTCCTAAAAAATCTCGTGTCAACCAAAAAGTATGGATTATAATTTCCACAACACATCGATACGCCAAACTATTAGCTTCGTAACAAATTACAACCATTGAATATTTACACAACGAATATTACAAAGTTGAAAAGTCGGTGGATCGTTATTGGAGGCTGAGCTTTGAGTACGGCCGGTCCAGTTCCCCTCCCATGTCGATTTCGGCTTCACTAATCCTAACTCAATCATTTAGATAGTAATCTTCAATCAATATCGACTTGTAGTAAGATTAAAAAGTGAATTGTCACGTCGTTTATACTGATTGCTTGTGATGAGAAAAGTTTGCATAATTTCCTTATTTGATGTGACCTGCATCTTATGTTTCCATTTAATTTCTGAAAAAACGTCATTGATTTGGATAATACAGCATCCACGTATGGTCCCTGAGAGAAAACAAAGGAAAAATGACTCCAGAACACTACTTAAATTACTCGTGGTTTTAATTATTTTATAGAAGAAACGTTGGCGTGAAATAGAAACTGGTTGGGTCGGCTATTCTAGGCCCAAGCTCAGACCCAGAACGACATGTGGGCCGATCAGTCCACTCATGGACAATGACCTAATCCTATTCAAATACAGCCACCTAA
>JAOSBM010144886.1:0-13692 GCA_027568955.1 Erythroxylum tenue | reverse complement strand
ATATAGTATTTATTATGCTTATAAATAATAATTACATATTAAATGACATAGCATTACAATTTAATCAGAAATTATCAGAAGAATTAATTATTTTCAGAAAAATTTAAAGAAAATTAGAAATTTAATATCCTAAAAGTGGCGTTAGTTGAGGAATGTTTGATATTCTTCTACCGCCCAATCAGCCATATGGGCTATTTTCTTGTTGCACTAATCCTACCAATACATGCACTAGACAAAATCATGAGGACCAAGAGCTAAGGTTGCCACTATCTTTAAACAAATGCAACCACATTTGACATACTTGTGACCATGTAAAGTGATCTAAGCTCATTGGATCAATTTGTAATTTGTCAATGATCAATTTATATGGGGAAGGCATTGGCTTGTGTAGTATAAGAGCTACAGGAAGACATTTGATTAACATTACTTTGGAATCAAAGATTTATACTTTTTTTAAAAAATGATCATATTTATTAAATTTTAAGTATGTGTTAAATTAATTTTCATATATTATATATTTTAAAATTATTTACATAGTGTTAATTTCTCAGGACTCTTGGAGTTTGATAATTCAATATATCTTTCGGCTTCCCAACCATCAAGTTGTTAAAAACCTTATTTATACACATAAAAATGACATCGTTTTTAATAACTATACGTGTTATTGCTGTTTTTAAAAGTTAGTAGGTATATTCATAATATGCCAAACTACGAAGGCTCTAGTAAATTTAATCCTTAATTAGGTAAAATTCTTTGGACCCCTAAATTTCAAAACGACATTGTTTTTGCATGTATATATAGTCTTTTTATTGTCAATTTGACAATAAGGGGACGGACGATATATTAATTAAAACATTGAAGTGATATTGAATGGTTTTTAATTCGAGCGACTAATGTAATAGTTTATCAAATTTCGAAGAATCCTAAAAATTTAACCATATTTAATAATTTAAAATTAAATTATTTATATATTTGTAAATTTTTAATGTAGAGGAGAGTTTAAAAACCTACTCTTCTTTATATGAAATTAGAGAGTGGTAACATTGAGAGCATGGATAGCTCAGTTAGTCATTGAGGGGGCAAATTGAGATCAAGGACGCAGGTTTGAGTTCCGGCAGCGGCAGTGTGGGAGTTCATCCAATGTGGTGACTCCTTGTGTGCATCGGCGTTGGGCCACCCTTCTGAGAAGCTGGCTGAGATCAGACCATGATTTACTCCCTCACTGTTCTGTTGGATCAGAGTGTAGGGGCGCCTAGGGTGGACGATTCCACCTTTTGAGATCAAGAGAGTGGTAACATTTTATTGTAATTAGTGATTAAGTTGCTGAAGTTTAGCTCTTTAATTTTGATTTGAACTTGCCATTTAGGGAAAGGTCATAATTAACATGAAACACCACCTGAGTAATACAAGTCAAGTTTGGCAAGTAAAGAACATGAATCTGATCAAGGACTTCCTCTAGAAAAAGCAAAAAGCATGTCTTTTGACTTTTTAGCTTATTATATTTTTATTTAATATTTTGAAAAGTAAAATTATAATATAATTAAGTGTTATTCAAATAACAAATTTTATATGATTATTTTAACCTAATTTTAATATTTATTCTTATAAATTGTAATATTACAAGATATTTTAAGTAATTTCGAGTAATAATTAAAAATAAACTGATCTGATTGATTTAATTATAAAAATTATAAACTAACTAATTCTTCAATTTGGTTTACCTTAATAGCTTTTATTATAAAATTAAGTCAATCAGTTTATTAATTAATCTATTAACTTTTTAAACTAATTAATTTTTATTAATCAAAATAAATCAGTTGGTTTTTATTTAAGTTTCTTTCTTTAATTAAATTTCAATTTTTGGATTAACAATGATAGTCTTTTTTTAAAATCTTATTTTAAATTTTTTAGTGTGTAATGTTTATTATATATAAGTTTTATGATTGTCGGTTGAGCTTTTAATCCTTAAATATCTTATATTACATATTAATGTCCAGTTTGACTTTTTAGATATTGATTTAAAGTGATACTTTTTTTTTAAAATAAGTAATTTATAATTAAAAAAGGTATCTTGTCGAGCTAAAAGAACCCAACTCCACCGAAAGGCAAACCAAACTATATTTATATCCATCAAGTTGAGACTTGAGACTGAGAGGCTAAGGTCGAAGAGTTGTAGGGAAATGGGGAAGTGCAGAACCAACCATCCCTTGTTAGCCCCTTCCCTAGATGTTATAAAGATATACGATTGCTAAGTGTGATCGCTCGCTTCAGTAATGTCAACAAATAATCTCAAGGCACAGGTGAATTGGTAAGGAGCTTTCCTGGTTTAAATAAGGTCGTAGGTTCGAACCCTCTTTATGTATACAGCCGTTTAAAACTTGAAGTCAGAGCTTTGCCTCCCGCAAGGGACCTATCCGGCTCGAGCGAAGATTAGTTTGGGTGTAAAATGACTTAAAGGTGTCTTCCCATAATTGGAACCCGCCTAAGACACCTGTGGACAAAAAAAAAAAAAAAGTAATGTCAACAAATGACCCTGTCGTGCCTAGGCTTCAATCACGTTACATTCACGTAAAGTCAAAGGGTTTGAAAAGTGAAGTCTGGAGTGCATCATCTCTATCTAGATTAAGTTGACAGTTTAATTATTAAATTTTAATTTCACTTAATTTTTACAGTTCTATTAATATTTTTAAAACCTTAAGATATAATATACTATTATAACTTTTTTTAAAAAACGTTAGTGTGTAATTTATACGTTTAATCTTTTTTATTTATTAATAAAATATATAAATAATTTAAGTTATATCTTAATAAATCAACGGATCTCCACTGTCAACTTCGGAGAAGTTTAGATAACTTTTCACATTTGCGGCTTAACCTCTGGCCTAAAAAGATTGGAGGCTTGTAGTATTAAAAAACGGCGATTTCGTAGGTGTTTGGACTTTGGATAGTGGAGAGGGGACCATCTCTGCACATAACGAAAGTCTTTTGAGGAGATGTCATGGAGATTGGAGAGGTTGTTTAAAATTAGCAATGGAGTAGTTCCGAGATTTCTGTATCATTGAGAAGACGGCGATTACGTCCAGGCTGCGCATAAGCTGACGTAAATGTATAAGATTCGAACAGGGAGACTTAGTAAATGCTAATTAAGTTGATAATAATAAATTAGAGTATCGTATCTGAAAAAAAACATATGTTTGCCAACTTGGCCGACATGACATGACATGACATTGCTGGTCGGAAATTTGGCAATAGGTGGTTCAATCGTAAATCCTAGGCTCGATTTTAAGTGATTGGAAACTTGGTTGGAAATTAAGATCATCGTCAACGAAGAGGAGTCTGTAAAGATTTAATAACATGGACCCTTATTTTTACATAGTAGATAAGTTTGATTAATTACATTTTTAAAAATTTTAAAATTAAAACACAATTTTATAATTTTTTCCTTTTATATAATTAAAGATAAAATTAAAAATTAAACTGATTTGATTGATTTAATTATAAAAATTTTGAACCAATTATTTTTAATTATATTTACCTTAATAGTCAATTATTTGATTAATTAGCATGCTGGTTTTATAAATTAAAATAAATAAATAAATTTGTATTTAATACTTTTGTTCTTTAATAACCAAAATATTATCCGGATGGTCAAAAAATTATTGCTTAATTTTAAATTGAATTATTATTAATTATATATTAATAAATCTTTCATTTTTGTTATATTTTATAATTTCTATTTTTACTATGCACCAATTTTATTTAAACTAACTAAACTTTAAACTTTAAACTTTAAAGTTGTTATTTTATTGGTTCATCCACTTTTAAAACATTGATAAAAATTTTCATAATTATTATTTTAAGGTACACATTTAATAAATCCTTCAATGCATACCACGTTCCTAAATTTAATTATTTCAAGTAATTAAATTAGCTGAAAAATCCATGAGTTAGATTCAAACGATCATATAATTAAGGCTCGATTTTTTTTTTTCGAAGAGCAATTAAGGATCAAATTATTATAATTCAAAAAGTTCAATCTAATTTTATTGGAGATTGTTCAATGACTTCTTCCAACTATTCGAACTACTCCTTAATGGACAATGCTTTTATTTTATGGGAATATCTAAATAATTTTAAAATATTTAGTTTACTAAATGTTAAGTTTCGGGATTAGCATAGTCTAATCTTATCTTATTGAGTTATTGTCCACTTGGGCAGGCGTTAAAATCATGCAAGAGACCAAGTGCTCCTCCCCATTCGTGTCCTGCTTAGGTTATGTTGGACCAAGTGTATTCAAAATCATGGAGCTAGGAAGTTGACATTGCGCATGTTATATCTTCTTCAATCATTTCCTTTTTCTTTTCCATGCACATGTTCTCATGTTCACATAAACTACAATTTCGTTTCCCTTGAAGAGAAATTTTCATTAAACTCTAATTCTTATAGTAATTGAAATGCGCATGTTCTCAAGGGGTGTGGCTCGATGGTTGAGAGCGGGATTTGGCTTCGGTTAGGTCCCAGGTTCGATTCTATGCTAGCCCCTCTTGTAAGAGCCTGAGGCAGCCGAGATTTTACCTGTAGGTGGAGAACTAGTTGGGCCCTTGATGATGAGGTGCGCCCGCTTGGCCCCTTCTATAGGGTGGTGCGCCAGTTGGACCCTCGGAGAGGTGTGCCCGCTTGGTCCGCCTACGGGGTTTCCTCTAATAATAAAAAAATCTTTCCAAAGTTTTTGATCTATACACGGTGGCTTGGTAAGATAAACGAATCTAATTAATAAAATTTAATCGGTCTAGCCGGTTTAACCGTTAAAACTTCAAATCGTTCAATTTTTCTGTTCAGTTCTTAGTTTTCCTATTTGATTTATTTTAATAATTCTTGTTGTTAAAACTCGTTAATTTATTAATTAATTGATCAATTTTTATAAATTAATAAGTTCTTATAAACTAAAATAAAAAATAACATAATCCTTTTCAATTATATTTCAAAATGTTTAATTTTATCTAATATTTAGTCAGTTTTATGACGGTCTAATATTAAACCTTAAACCTCTTATCTTTTTAGTTTAACTTTTTGTTTAGTTTTTAAAACATTAAAAAAAAATCGTTTTTCTTTAGTTTATATCATAGTTGATTTTTTTTCAATTTAGCAATTAAAAGATAGCGATTTTAATAATTGGATATTTGCTCTATAAATAGCAATTAAATTGAACTTATTGTTGAATTTTGATTGCTAATATAGTAATTCCTTAATTAGTTCATCTAAGAACACATAATTTATATGTTATTACATTATCCAAAAAAAACTACATCTTTCACTAATATAAAAAATTACAAATTTTAATATAAAAATGTACTTATTACTCTTCTGAACCATATAATTGGATATTATATATATATATATATAATTTTTATTTATAAAAAATATCATCTTATGATAATTACATATATCATCTTATTATATATTATAAAATTATATTTATTAAACTATAGTTATGTATAAATAGAAGAAGATAGGAGCCTCTCCTGCACAGAGATTTCCCAAGTTGTAAACATATTTTTATGTCAATGCGTATCTATTAGGGAGAGGTTCATGTAACACAGCCTCCATCTTTATCTTCTTCCTCGAACCAAGAGGACCTGTCTCTATATATATCTGTTCGTCCTCCTCCCTCTAAAACCTTTAACACTTCTTCTTTCATCTTCTTGACATATACCCTAAAGCTAAAAGGGTATTGGTTTCTGTTTCAGTTCTCAGTCTCGTGGAATCGAATCAATGGATATCCTAAAGGGTAGATGGAAACAAAACCTGTTTCGTAGAGTATGGGATAGGTGTCGTTCAATGGGTGCAAGTCGCTGCAAGAAATGTCCAACAAAAACTATGAAGAAGAGCAACACATGGCATAGGTCAACAATAGAGGAAGATGATGATGATCATCATCAACAACAGTGTAGTTGCAGGAGGAGTAATAAGAATATGATTCAGGTATCTCCAGAGGGTTGTTTCTCAGTCTACGTAGGATCCCAGAAACAAAGGTTTGTTGTGAAGACCAAGTTCGCTAGCCACCCTCTGTTCAAGATGTTGCTTGAAGACGCTGAATTAGAGTACGGCTTCAACAGCGAAGGTCCTTTGCTGCTTCCCTGCGACGTTGATTTGTTCTACAAAATCCTAGCCGAGATGGACAACTCCGACGAGGAGGTTAGTTCTCCAGTTGGGTGCTCGTCGTTTGTCATGTGCAGTCCTCGGCGGGCGAGTTTCGAGTTGATCAGCAACAAGAGTTGTGGAGCCTATCGGATTCTTCCTCCTTCTCCTTTGCTCAAGTTAAACCAGTTCTAATAATTCATTTGTTTAACATTTCTGTATAGCTTAAGGCAAGAAATCGGATGCATCAGAAAATAATTGTAGATAAGATTAGTATTGTACTCAAATTATGAAATCTAATCAAAAAATTCGTACTTACTCTTTAAAAACATGCAAATTAATTTCTTAATGAATTAAAGAGCAAATTTTTCATCATCGTTACACCCAATTTGAAATTCTGTAATAAAGCAGAGTCTGAAAAGGTCTTGATTGATTATTTCATTAGATTTACTCAAGAATCTATGTAAAGATATAACTATCAATCTCATTATTAAGTGATTTATCATAATTATGATCTTATTTTTTGTAATCACTTACAAGTGTAATATAATTTACAATTTACAATATTCAATCATTTCCTTATTTTTTTCCATGCACATGTTCGCACGTTCACATAAACTACAATTTCGTTTTCTTTGAAAAGAAATTTTCATTAAACTCTGATTCTTAGTAGTTGAAATGCAGTTTTTGTTTTATATTATCTTTCCAAAGTTTTTGATCTATACACGGTGGCTTGGTAAGATAAACAAATCTAATTAATAAAATTTAATAGGTCTAGCCGGTTCAGCCGTTAAAACCTTAAATCGTTCAATTTTTCTTTTCAGTTTTCAGTTTTCCCATTCGATTTATTTTAATAACTATTGTTGTTAAAAACTCGTCAATTTATTAATCAATTGATCAATTTTTATAAATTAATAAGTTCTTATAAAATAAAATAAAAATTAAGATAATCCTTTTCAATTATATTTCAAAATGTTTAATTTTATCTAATATTTAGTCAGTTTTATAACGGTCTAATATTAAACCTTAAATCTTTTGCCTTTTTAGTTTAACTTTTGATTTAGTTTTTAAAACATAAAAAATTGTCTTTTTTCTTTAGTTTGTATCGTAGTTATTTTTTTTAATTTTAGCAATTAAAAGAAAGCGATTTTAATAATTGGATATTCGCTCTATAAATAGCAATTAAATTGAACTTATTATTGAATTTTGATTGCTAATTAGTAATTCCTTAATTAGTTCATCTAAAAACATATAATTTATATGTTATTACATTATCCCAAAAAAACTACATCTTTCACTAATATAAAAAAAATTACAAACTTTAATATAAAAATGTACTTATTACTCTTTTGTACTATATAAATGTATCAAGACCTCTCCATAGGACTATGAGCATCCGGTATCATTTCCAATATAGGAGCCTATTGAGGTGTACTTGGAGAAGGAAACTTATTTATCTTAGCTTCTGAAGGACCTTCTTGATCTTGTGAATCTGAAGGCACTACTGGTGTAGTTTGAATTTGTGGAGTATCATTAGGAATCAAAGGATGCTCTTCATCATCTGAATCAATAATTGTTGTTGAGGGTAGTGCTTCATCAAATACTACATATATTGATTCTTCTATCCTCTTAGTTCTTTTGTTGTAGACTTTAAATCCTTTGCTAACAGTGT
The DNA here is from genome assembly GCA_027568955.1 of Erythroxylum tenue. Taxonomy (NCBI): domain Eukaryota; kingdom Viridiplantae; phylum Streptophyta; class Magnoliopsida; order Malpighiales; family Erythroxylaceae; genus Erythroxylum; species Erythroxylum tenue. Next base: position 5,882 of record JAOSBM010144886.1, on the reverse strand, counting down.
TGTATCCCAAAAATATACCAAGATTGTCCTTACCATTATTCAACACAAAACACTTGCAGCCAAAAGCTCAAAAGTAGGCAACATTTAGCTTTTTTCCTTTCTACAGCTCATAAGGGATCGTTTTTAGAATAGGTCTTATAAGATAACTGCTCAGAATGTAGTAAGCAATAGACACAGCTTCTACCCAGTAACCATAAGGTAGACCACTTTCACACAGCATGGTTCTGGCCATATCAGCAAGAGTCATGTTTTTTCTCTCAACAACTTCATTTTGTTGAGGACTCCTTGGACATGAAAAATTATGAGTAATATCATTAACATCACATAAATCTTCAATTTTCTATTATCAAATTCTCCTCCATGATCACTACGAATTGAAGAAATGCAGTATCCTTTTTCAATCTGAATGTTTCTGCAAAACTTCTCAAAATTTCAAAAGCATCATCCTTATTTGTTAAGAAATAAACCCAACTAAATCTAGAATAATCATTTATTATAACATAATCATAATGTTTACCACCAAAACTGTGAGTTCTAGTAAGACCAAATAAATCCATATGAATAAGCTCAAGTGGTTGGTTAGTAAATACAACATTCTTGGGTGGAGAGCTACTTCTAACTTATTTTACTTTTAAGCATGCTTCACAAACCTGATTATTCTCAAAGTTTAAATTTGGTAGACCTCTTACTAATTCATTCTTGGATAATTTTGATAAAATGCTCATGCTAGCATGTCCAAATATTCTATGCTAGATTAACGAGTCCTTATCTAAAGAAACAAAGCAATTAACATCTTGAAAAGACAAGTCTTTCAGTTGAGCACAATATATATTATGATTTATAGGACCATCAAACACAATGTTATCGTTGTCATTATCAATTATTTTGAATGAGATGCATAGAATGTGACTCTATATTCCTTATCACATAAGTGACTTACATTCAGCAGGTTATGTTTCAAACCATCAATATAGAGAACATTTGCAATAGAAGTAGAGTCTGAGGCATCAATTTTACCAATTCCAGTGACATTTGCTTTGTTTTTGTTTGTAAAGATAACATTACCTCCATCTTTGCTTTCAATATACTTGAAATGTGATATTTCACCTGTCATATGTCTTGAACAGTCACTGTTAACTATCCATTGATTTTCTCTTGTCACTATTCTGAAGCATATCTGCAGAATGTATTATCTCAATTTAGGTACCCAAACTTTACTAAGTCATTTTAAGTTAGTAGTCTGACTTTTTGGTCTCCAAACATATCTATCGTATAATTTCTTCATTTTAAGAATGTTACAAGAGTGACTAACATGTCCATGTTTACCATAGCAAAAGCACAAAATAGAAGAATGAGAGTTACTGTCATTTTTTCATGCAACAAGTTACTGCCTTTTCGATTATGGCTACTGCTGTTTCTAAGGAAGAAATTCTTGTACAACTTAATATTATTATCTTCATCATATCCTATTCCTGTCTTATCAAAGAACCTTTACTATTACCAAGTAATGTATCAAGATTATTCTTTTCATCAATAAAATTAGAAAGATTATTTTCTAAAGATATGATTTTTCTAGCAAATTTCTCTTTTTCAAGTTCCAGTACAACAATATTTTCTTCTAATTGTTTTACTTTTTCACAATCATTCTCAAGCAATGCATTTTCTAACTGAGCCACTTTTTGTTCCATTTTTTTTTTGGATACCTTTTGCTTATAATCATTTTCAAGAGATATATTCTTAGACAACAAGTTCTTATTCATTGATTCTAATGATTTAATTTTATTTTTCAAAGATACATCATTATTTTTAGACTTCTCCACCTCTTTGAAATACTGCACAATTAATTTTTTACACTGAGCATACAATTTATGATATACATCTCTTAATTCATCAAATTCAATATTAAAGTCAGAACAATATACCTCAACTTCTCCAAAATTAACCATAAGACAAACATTACTTACTTCTTCGGACTTTTCTTCATTAAAAATTTCAAAATCTTCATCAGACCAAGCTGCAATCATAGTTTGTTTTATGGGTCTTTTATTTTCAGTTTTGTCCTTTCAAAGAAGAAGGAGACATTCCGATCTGGTGTGTCCAGGCTTCTTGCAGCGATCACTTATAATTTAAGTATTATGTGTATTACTACTATTGTCGCTACCTTTTATCAGAAACTTATTGTTTCCAGATTTCTTTCTTTTTATAAAAGCGTGCATATTTTCTGACCATAAAATTGAATTCATTATCTCCATTTATCTATAACTCAGTGTCGCTTTCAACACTATTGGATGGAGTTGATTCATCAGCAGCTTTCAGAGTCATTACTCTCTTGTAGGAAGATCCTTCATCTCGTTTAAGCTCTGTCTCATGGATCATCAAGTTTCCTCTTAGCCAATGAAGTGAAATAGTATTTAGATTCTTTGCGATTTCTATAACTATCACTTTAGGTCCATTCCTTTGGTAGTGACCTTAGTATCTTTGTTACGAGCTTATCATTGCGATATATCTTTCCCAAATTCTTCAAGGTTATGATGAAGTTATTGAATCTTCCAAAGAATTTGTCTATGTTTTCTCCCTGTTTCATGCTAATAGTTTCATATTAATGCACTGAAAAACTTATCATGGTTGATAGTAAGGATTTAAATACAAAGAGTACAGGTATTTTTTGAAATCCTTTGCTATTATTTAAATCCTTTGAAAAATATATCTATTTGCTTATCATCGTCAAAAAAGAGGAGATTGTTAGCTTAAGGCTTTTAAAATTAATGATTTTGATGATAACAATCAATAATATTTAGTTACATTTAAAAATTCAAATTTTTTCGATTGGATTATCTCATTTATTCAAAAAGATAACGATATAAAAAAAGGGAGTTATATAAGTTAGTTATTTGTTTAGAAGAAGAACGTTTAACAATTCCTATTTTGCAGGAACCATCTTAACGACCTTATTTGAACAATTAGAAATTGTTCTGCAAAATCCAAAATGGATAAGCTCCTATCTTCTTTGTACATACGAAGGATGCTTTTATTCCTCTGATTCTATAGTCAGCTCTGAGATATAGTCAAATATTTATCTTAACGTCTGAATACTTGAAGATATTGTCAAAGGTGATATCGAAGTTGTTTTAGAAGACTCAAAGCAAATTCAATCAGTTACTGATATAATTGAAGCAACGACAAGTTGAAGAGAACACTTATTTAAGGAAGAGCTACTGCATTCACAAAGAACATCAGATTTCCTGAAATTCATCAGTAGCATCAATACTCTCGAAAGTCATATCATTGTCAAACCCTCTATGCTTTAGAATGTAAAAACCCTTTATTGAGAGAGACCGATATTCTTTGAAGCTCGTATTAAGCAAAACCCACTTTTATTTGTTGAGAGCTTGTAAAGGCTAGTTAAATACTACTAGTGTAGAAGGTTGGAGAACCTTAAAAAAATATGTAATAGTGGGCTTGGAGTGGCTCGTCAAATTATTGCTTGGAGAATTTAGTGAAATATTCAAGTTAGATACTTGGAAACTGGATGTAGTCTTGGTTATAAGTTGAATCAGTATAAATTGGTCGTGTCATTCTTTCTCTTTCCTTAAATTTTAAATTTTCGTGTTATAGTTATTGTTGTTTTCAATTTACAAGAGGCTCCTTCCATTTTAAATTTTAATAGGCTCCTTTCATTTTAAAGTTTAACAGGCTCCTATTGTTTATACAAATTAACAGTAATTTGCAAAAATTTTCAAGTCACACATAATTCACCTCCTTCTTGCGTGTGTTTGCTTTATTAGTATACATACTTCTCAAACATAGAAAAATCATTAAAGAAAATGTGAATCACTTAAATTGGTAAAACATATTTGCCTATCTGTTTTCAAAGACTAACTGCTGTGGTCTTATGCTGTTTATGCAGTCTCCATTTTTACATATAATAATTAATTCTTGCCATAAGTAATCAAAATTAAGGATACCACTCTACATGTTAAGCCATGCTTTCTAATGTTGTGGGTTATTTTTAAAAAGATAACTATTAAGTGAAATTTTAAAATATTTTTCAATTTTAATTATAATAATTTAATTTTAAATAGTGTAAAATAATATTCAATATTTACATCAATAACAAAACCGATATAAGTTTTGGTATGGTATACTTGGCTTCAAACATGTAAAACAATTTAGTAGATTTGATTATTTCATCCTAATCTTAATTTTAGTAAAAAAAATAATTTAGTATATTATTCTTGAATTTTCAATTCAATTAAAAATAATTTAATTCTTTATTTTTAACAAAATTGACTTAAATTTTCATGATTAGTGAGACCATACAATTTTTATCAAAATAAGTGTAAACTTTATTTAGTTTTGAGAAATTTCACCGATATGCGAGATCTAGTAGTATGTATCTTTATCTTTAACTAACAGAAAGACTATTTTTGAATGACCTCAATAAAAAATAAAAATAATAAATAATAAATAATTTCATAATAAATAAAATATATAATAAATAATAAACTAAATAATACGATAAAGATAGAAAAGTAAAAAAAATCAAATAAGTCATTAAAAAAACTATAAGGGTAACTAGAAAAATGCTTAGAATAAATCACTTAAGCATAACTCTCTGGTTAGGTCGGCAGTGCCAGGCCCAGGCCCAGGTCCAATTGTCAACAACCCAGTCGTAGGTGACAACCCCCCATGCATACGTAAAGATCTACGTAAAGACCTAAACCTAGCAGCTGCTCCTTATATAAGGTACTACTTTGCCATGATTCAGGTATGAGGCTAATACCCTAATTTTCTCTGTTCTTAGCTGCCCTATACCGTCACCAAAAGCCTAACTTGAGCATCGGAGGGGCCTGTCGGCGATCAACCCCCGACGTGCCTTATTGTTTTGCAGGTAATCCCAAGCTCAAATCTATCGAAACAATGGATCCAAGCAACAGTATCCAGCCTCAACAGAATTAGGCTGAACTAGTTGGCGCCCACCGTGGGTTCCGGCGTCAGGGCACCACGTTCAGAAATACACAGATCAGTCAAGTGGCAGCGGTCAATCCTGATATAGCCGCCGTCACGACACTTGCGCTACAACGGATGGGTTTGTAATTACCTGCCACTCTCCCGCCAGTACATCACGAGTCTCATACACAATCTTCACACCCGAATGATCAGCCACAGGCTTAAAACCAAGATCAAGAAGCACAAAGCGTAGCCCTGGAGGATAACGCCGAGACTAACTCGCATCCAAACCTCCAGCATCCTCTAGACGCAAATCCTCCTGCACCGCAACAAACCTCCCTCACCCGAAGGCAGATAGAGGAAGCGGCCGATCTATTGATTCGCCAAATCCTACAGTCTCAGCCGAAACAACAGCAGACGCCCGCTCGGTAGATTGGTGCGATGGCCGATCGCCATTCTGCTGAAGCCCTAGAAAAAATCGCGGACGATCGAATCAATATGGCCATGAATTCCCGTTCGACTCATCCATCAACACAATACAACTCTCCTTTCATCCCAGCGATCCTAGATAGCCTCCCTTCGGTCGGTACCAAAATATCGACGCCAGAAAAATATACGGGAAAGACCGATCCTCTAGACTATTTGCAGTACTTCCAGTCGATGATGAATCTACATTGCATCCCGAATGCCATTCAATGTAAGGCATTCTGCACCGCCTTTCAAGAAGGATCTCGACGATGCTTCAATAGTCTACTCCCGTGTTGTATCATTTGCTTCAAGGATTTTAAGCTGCTATTCCTCAATCAATTTGCTAGAAGTAAACGGCCACAGAAGACTGCCTTGGAAGTGATGCAGTTGACCTAAGGAAGGAACGAAACCTTGAGGGAGTTCATCACTCGGTTCAACACTGAAGTCGTTGAAGTACCTGATCT
>JAOSBM010144816.1:0-13704 GCA_027568955.1 Erythroxylum tenue | reverse complement strand
GGGTAACAATTTTGATGATTGGTACCGTAATATGAGAATTGTTCTCATGCATGAAAAACTTATCGATGTGATCGATAAACCCTTAAAGAAAGCACCTCCTGAGGGAATTGATGATGCTAATGCATTGGATGCATATTATAAGTATAATGAACAAAGTATTAATGCCAAGTGCATTATTCTAGCATCAATGAGTTCTGAACTCCAAAGGCAGTATGAGGGTATGAATCCTCCACGGATCATTGAGCATCTTAAGAAGATGTATGGGTCACAAAGTAGGACTACTAGATACTAGTTATCTAACTCCCTATTCAAATCTGAACTGAAGCACAAATCTCCTGTGGGACCCCATGTTCTTAAGATGATTGATCTTATAGAACAACTTGAGAAGTTAGGGTGTTCACCAGGAAAAGAGTTGTCGCAAGATTTGATCTTGCAATCTCTTACTGATATTTTTTCACCGTTCATTGTTAATTTTAACAAATTAATAATGAACAAGATGGACTATGATCTTCATGAAATGCTCAACTTGTTGATCGATTATAAAAATCAAGTAGCATCGTTTGAGAAGGTGAAAGTATCAAGGTTTGTCAACCTGCTTGGTGATTCTTCTAAGCGTAAGTGGAAGGGCAAAAAGAAACCCAAGAAAAATCATCTTGCACCTAAGGGTGTTTGGAACAAATCCAACGGTAAGGATAAGAGAGTTGACCAAAAGGATGCTGAATGTTTCTTCTGTACAAAGAAGGGGCACTGGAAGAGGAACTGCCCAAAGTATTTGGCTACTTTAAAAGGCAAGAAACAAGGTAGGATATTTCTAAAAAACGTTTTCAAGATTTCTTTAATTACTATTGATTTTACTAAATGGGTATTAAATACTAGTAGTAGCTTTAACATCTGCAATATGTTGTAGGGTCTAAGGATCAATAGGAGATTGAAGAAGGGAGAAGTTAAGCTATAAGTTAGGAATAGAGCAAGTGTTACTGCCCTAACTGTAGGAACTATTTCTCTTGTTATGCCTACAGGAAAGACTTTATTATTAGAAGATTGTTATTATATTCCTAAGTTTGTTTCAAACATTGTTTCCATTTCATCATTAGAAAAATGTGGATTTTCCATTTCATCATTAGACAAATATAGATTTCATACAATCTTTAAGAATAACTAATGTAATATATTTCATGGTGATGAATTATATATCAGTGGTTATTTACAATATTGTCTTTAAGTCTTACTTAAAATAGTTGTTTATCCAATTATGAATGTTTCTAGTCAAAAAAAGAAGAGAGATAATCATGCAAACCAAACTTACCTTTGGCATTATAGACTTGGTCATATTGGTGAGAAAAGAGTAAACAAGTTGCACAAGGAAGGATGCCTTGGTCAATATGATTATAATTCATATGAAACTTGTAAATCTTGTCTCAAAGAAAAAAATGACCAAATCTCCTTTTATTGGAACTGGAGAGAGAGAGATAGTGAGCTTTTAGGACTCATACATAGTGATGTATGTGGGCCTATGAAAGTTCAAGCTAAAGGTGGATGTTTTTATTTTATCACCTTCACTAATGATATGTCAAGATATGGATTTGTGTATCTTATGAAACACAAGTCTGAATCATTTGAAATATGCAAAAGATTCCGTAGTGAAATTGAAAAACAAACTGGTAAGAATACAAAGGCACTAAAATTTGACCGTGGTAATGAGTATCTTAGTGATGATTTTGTTGATTATCTAAGGCAAGATGGAATCTTGTCTCAGTGGACTTCTCTAGGAACATCACAACACAATGGTGTTTTAGAAAGGAGAAATCAAACCTTATTAGATATGATGAGACCCATGATAGGGTTCACTAATCTTCCTATGGGGATATGCTTTAGAAGTTGCTGCCTATTTATTAAACAAAGTTCCCACTAAAGCAGTCACTAAAACTCCAAATGAGATGTGGAAAGGACGTAAGCCTAACCTAAAACATTTGAAAGGTTGGGGTAGTCCAACTTATGTCAAGAGATTGCTGTAAGATAAACTTGAAGCGAGGTCTGACAAGTGTAGATTTGTTGGCAATCCCAAGGAAACTATGGGATACTATTTCTATCACCCTTTTGAACACAAAGTGTTTGTGGCCAGAAATACAACCTTTTTAGAAAGGGAGTTCCTTAATGGAGGAAGTCATGGTGTAGAAATAGATCTTGATAAAATTCAAGATTATGACACATCAACACAAGCTCAAGAGCATCAGATGCATGTTGAGTAACCTTTACTTGATGTCTTGAAATTAACACTTAGGGTACCAACCTCAACAGTTGAGGAGAATGGACTGGTTAATGAAACTTTCCAAGAACCAGTGTAACAACAAGATCAAGTAGAGGAAGAACCTATTGAACATGGGCCTCTTAGAACGTCTAGTAGGGATCATCGTGCACCAGATAGATTAAACTTAATGGAGCAAGATGACGAGAATAATCATATTGATGATATCCTATATATTAATGATGACCCTAAGACTTATGAAAAGGCTATGACAAGTCCAGATCGTGAGAAGTGGTTTAAGGCCACAGAATCTAAGTTAGAATCCATGAGAATCAACAAAGTGCGGACTTTGGTTAATCCCTCAAAGGATATAAAGCCTATAGGATGTAAATGGGTATTTAAGAAAAAATTGGAGCAGTCAGAAAGGTTGAAACCTATAAAGCCCGTTTTGTTGCCAAGGGATATAATCAAAAGGAAGGTATTGATTATGAAGAAACTTATTCCCCTGTGGTCAATGCTCAAATCGATTCAGATTCTACTTGTTATAGCTGCATATTATAATTATGAGATATGGAAAATGGATTTGAAAACAACGTTTCTTAACGGGGAGCTCAAGGATGATGTCTATATGACTCATCCTAAAGGTTTCACATTGCCATCTGCTCCTAATAAAATAAGTTGGAATATTTGCTTCAATATAACAATCTCAAAGTTCAATTTTGTTAGATGCGAAGAAGAGCCATGTGTGTACGAGAAGGTTAGCAGGAGCATAGTTATTTTCCTAGTGCTGTATGTAGATGACATATTGCTAATAGGAAATGATGTAATAACAGTCATGCAAAAGACAAAGATTTGGCTATCAGAATAGTTCTCTATGAAGGATTTGGGAGAAGCAGCTTACATTCTTGGAATCAAGATCTATAGAGATAGATCAAGGAAGTTGCTAGGACTTTCCCAATCCATGTACATTGATACTATCTTTAAAGGTATCACATGGAAAATTCTAAAAAAGTTTATTTATTGATAGGCACTGGAATTTCTCTTAGTAGGGAGGATTGTCCTAAAACCCTAGAAGAAAGAGAGCACATGAGTAGGGTCCCATATGCCAGTGTAGTGGGAGCTATCATGTAAACCATAACATGTACAAGACCTGATGTAGCCTACGCGCTATGAATAGTGAGTAGGTATCAAGGTAACCCAGGTGAGGAACATTGTCAAGTGGTTAAAACCATCCTTAAGTACTTGAGAAGAACTAAGGACCAATTCCTTATATACACAGATTATGGATTAAATCTAATAGGCTACACTGATGCTAGCTTTGCATCAGATAAGGATGATAGCAAATCTATCTCTGGTTATATTTTTACCTTGAATGGAGGAGCAGTGAGTTGGAAAAGTTCTAAGCAAGCTACTGTAGCTAATTCGGTTACTGAAGCAAAACACATAGCTACATGCGATGCAGCTAAGGAAGCTATTTGGATGAAAAATTTATGAACTAAACTTGGTGTGGTTCCTTTGATAAAGGAAGTTGTTCCTTTATTATGTGACAATACTAATGCTATTGTACAAGCTAAGGAACCAAGGTCACACCAAAGATCCACACATGTTCTGCAGAAGTTTCATATGATTAGAGAAATTGTTGAGCGTTAGGACGTTCAAATTCAAAAGGTTGAAGGAAAGGAGAATGTTGCAGATCCTTTCACTAAGGCGCTTGGATTAAAGGAGTTTGATAAGCACAAATAGAAGATAGGATTAAAGTTCATAACTGATTGGGTCTAGGTCAAGTGGGAGATTGTTGGAATTATGCCCAGGACCTAATCGTTATGTAATAAATTGAACACCTTAGTTTTGTGATTATTAATTTTGATTAATAACATGGTAAATGATTTTATTATCATATTACATTTATCATTTTTTATTCTAATACAGTAAGTTCTTGATTAAATTTATAAACTTACCATCATAATAGAGATTATGATAATGAGAGTCAACTCTTTAGGGTATAATCTAAAAGTGTTCTTGATCATAGGATCATCAAATAAGGACTTTAATGATCCGGTTAGATTAATATGTATGTAATAGTATCTAATGGATGGATATTAGTATATCTCATTTACTAAGTTACATATATGATGCATAATATTCCCAATGGTGAATATTACCTATGAACTGTCAAGTGGAATATTCTCATAAGGATTTAAATGTATATTTTTCCTTTGACCTGAGATCATCATAGTAATCAATAAGCCACTTATTATGTTTTGATGTCGGATACCTAGTATGTAAAAATGCTAGTTGAATGATTATTGGATATAATTAAGTACCTATCTGATTAGTGATGAGTCAAGATGAGATCCATCGACTTTAGGTAATAAATTTGAGCTCTATGTTGTCATTGATCTTAATAGTTGTTTCAAGACCTTGGCCAAGGAGATTGAATGAGTGAGAAAAAGGAGCTTTCTAAGGTATTCACCAATCATTAATGATCGACATGTAACATAGTTGATTATCTAATAGGATTTGGCAGTTAAACCATACCTTAGGATAATTCGGAGTTGTAATGATGGAAGGTAATAATGCATTGTCCTTAACCAGGTTCCGTCTTTGTAAGATTGTTACTTCACACTATCTGGTCTTTAAGGAGTGTTGCTAGACGCCAACCTTGATTAGTAATTAATTGAATTAATTACTACCAGCTTAGTGATGAACCTATATGGTCATATATTTACGAGTGTAATATTTCTTGTTTATAATTATTTAATTTATTATGAGATAATTTATTAAATAATCTATATGGCATATTATTATATTTTTCTATCACAGAAAATATAATTAATATTGAAATTATCTTGTACAAAATAAATAAATAAATAAATAAATTTCATTTTATAAATAATTATTATTATTTTAAAAAATTGTCAGATGATTTTGGCGTGGGTGGTCTTGTTTTGGTTTTACAAAACAAAACCAAAAAGGAAAGGATGCATAAGGTGGTGGTTTTCAAGTTTTAAAACCACAATGTTAAAATATTAACAAAGTGAAGGAGAAGTTAGATATACGTTTTTGTTTTTTAGTACATGCATAAAAACATAGAGAAGAGTGAGAGATATACATACTCTTTCATCTTTCTTCATTTGTACGTGAAAATAAACAAGAGAGTAAAGAGAAAATTGTTTTCTCCATTCTTGAAGAAAGGGTTCTTCATAAACTAACCATAGCCATATCAAGTGTTGAAAGTGGGACATATTTCTCGGTGTAGAGTGCATAGAAACTTCGTATTTTCGAAGTTCTTTATCTATTAATCCTCACATTCCAGGTATTTATTTTGCCTATTCTTATTATTAGTATGTTTGTTAGACGCAATAGATGAATATAGGATTACATTTTTTATTTCCGTTGCATATGTGATCCTACACATGTGCTGAAATTTTATGTTCTTATAATTTGTGTATGCATGCATCTAAGATTCTGGATTTTGGGGATGTCGTGGGGTTGAAATTTAGATTTTGACACTTCCTCTACCTTGTTTTGCATGTGATGCATGAATCTATGGCTCCCTAACAGTGGTATCAGAGCCAAGTTATGCATGTATAAGGTGATTTATTGAAAATGTGCAAACTATTTGCTAGGTTGTGACTGACATACATGTTGATTTGGAAACATTCGTATAAATTGAAATTTTTTTTCTTCTGATTTTCTTTCACATAAATGTTTATAAGGTGTTATATTATACTTCTGTCAAAGGAAATTGCAATTCAATGTCATTTGCCATTTTATTTCGAATTAATATCCAGTATGTTCATATGTTGGTTTTTGGGAATTTCTAGAAAACTGAATGCATGTGCCGATTTTGAAAATTTCGTAATAATTCTAGAAAACTTTTTTTTTCTAATTTTCTTTCACATAAATGTTTATAAGGTGTTATTTCATGTTTAAGTCAAAGAAAAATGCAATTGAATGTCATTTGCTATTTTATTATGATTTTAGTTTCAACCTGATGCATGTATGAAGTTTTGGGAAATTCTGAAAATCTGATGAACATGCATACTTGTAAATTCCATATTAATTTTTATAAAATTTTTTTATGAAGTTTCTACATGGATATGCAAGATAAGATGTTTCCACATGTATGAGATGCATGACACTTGATGTTAAAGTGATTATTTTATGCATGCATGATGTAGAGTATGACTAGTGTTATATGACAAGTGTCAGACATATGATATGCTGGCTGATTCCACTAAGTTAATAAATAATTCCTAGGAATTAATTTCTGGAAATTTTTATTAGGTACATTTAGAATGTGTATAAGACTCTGGAATTTTTCCAGAATTAATTAAATTTGATTTAATTATTAAATCAAGTCAAAGTCAACATTGGTTAGCTTTTGAAAAACTGATGGAGTTGACTTGTTTAATGACTTATGTGTATGTGTGTCAATTATAAGACCTTAAAAAAATTTATGTGATAAGAAATGTATTATTTTGATGCTAGTAGCATGCCAAGTGCATGTGTTTGAAATTAGGGTTTCGGAAAATTTATGGACATCGAATTAATCTCTTTAGTATCTGGTAGGTTAACTCATTTATCTTGATCATTTTGGCCATCAAGATATTTTTTGGCTTATGCTAAAATTGTCTTGGTAAATTTAAGAAGACTTAGGGATGTTTTAGATGAATAATTGATGTTCAGGAATTTTGCAAACCTTAGGGATTAATTTAGAATTAATGCAAGTAGAGCATTGCATTTCTAGTGTGACTAGAAAAAGACATGTGTACTAAAATCAAAGTATTTATTTTGGACATCAAAATAATTGAAATTTTAGGGTTGCTAATCAAATCACTTTCATAATTCGAATTAGTCGAGACTAACACTAGTACCCGATTTGGTTCAAGAGTTGAATCGAATCACAAACTTTTGATGCATAGTCAAGTCACAACGTAAATTAAACCTTTTTTGTATGATACATGCATTAAATGCATTTTAAGGGTAGTTATGGACATAGGCTCAATTTAATTGAGTTGTCCATAATATATATATATATATATATATATATATATATAAAAGTATTGATAAGTCCTAAGAATAAATCTCTCAATCAAAATATTAGGACTTATGCCTTCCATTGATATGGCAAGAATCAAAGTTCTTTTAGAGTTGGGTTGTTGGGCAAATGCAAGCCCATTTTACACGAATATGTTCAAACTATGGAAATTAGATTTTCAGGTTAATGGTTTGCTCCTAATAAGAAATGTTGATTTGTTGGGCAAACCCAACGTCAAAATGGATAGAGGCGAAGTTGGGTTATATACACGAGATGTATACGAATTGAGAGTTAATAACCCAATGAGTGTGCTAAATCAACAGTTGATGACACAAGTCAATAGTTGCATAACTGAATGCAATTGGTATGAATGATACCTACCGATTGACCTAAGGTAGCTTATTGGGCAAACCCAAGGTCATTTTTAGTGATATCAGATATCGACCCATTAGGAAAACTATAAGTTTTCTCGAATTCATAGTGAGGGCTATAGATTTAGACAAAAATAATGGGACTCATAATACATGTGATAAAGTCCTTATCGATATGCATTAGTGTACATTCTAACACTTTCTCTCGTTTTTCTAGGTTACTGAATCATCACGATGTCTTTGTCCAGTGTGAACTTGCGCTCTCTATTAGACTTTAACAAACTCATGGGACCTAATTTCTTATAGATTGGATATGGAATTTAAGAATTTTCTCAAATATAAGAAACTAGGATATTCCTAGATGAACCACTTCTCAATCCCCCTGTTGTCGATGCATTTGATGAGGATTAGAAAGCTTACAAGAAGCTACTGGATGATAGTGAGCTAGCTAGCTGTATAATGTTGGCCTCTATGTCACCGGAACTACAAAAGCAACATGAGGCTATGGATGCTCATACCATAGTCTACCATCTAAGGAAACTATTTGATGAGCAACCTCGGTCTGAAAGGTTTGAGACCTCAAGGTTGCTTTTTCTCTCTAAGATGGCTGAAGCTGAATGGATACATTGAGAGGTTAGCCATTTTGGCTTTCATAATGGATCAAGAATTAAGTATAGATTTAATTCTGACTGGTTTAACCGATAGTTATTCATAGTTTGGTGCTTAACTATCAGATGAACCAAATATCCACCTTGATACTTGAGCTGATTAATCTACTTAAAACAGTTGAGCAAACTGTCAAGAAAGACAGTAAGGTGATGATGCTGGTGGGCTCTCCTTCTGGTTCTCGCAAAAGGAACCAAAAGAAGAAGAAGTCTAAGAAGCCAGTGGGAGGTATAGCTAAGAAGAAAGCAAAGGAGACTACATCAAAGGGGAAATGCTTCCATTGCAACAAGGAAGGACATTAGAAGAGGAACTGCAAAGCCTATCTGGAGTCGCTGAAGCAAAAGAAGGCACTAGATGCTCCACTGTCTACTTCAGGTATGTTATTTTTCATTGAGGTTAATACTATTTCTGATCATAACAGTTGGGTATTAGATACCGGATGTGGCTCACACATATGCGTTGATATGCAGGATCTCAGGAATAGTAGACCGCTCAAGAAGGGAGAGATGGACCTACATGTGGGAAATGGAGCAAGAGTTGCTGCATTAGCCGTAGGAACCTATGTTTTGTATTTTCCTAGTGGGTTAGAGTTAATTTTGGGTAATTGCTATTACGTACCTGTTGTGACAAAGAACATTGTATATGTTTCATTTCTTAATAAAACGAGATTTCATTTAACTTTTTCAAGCAATGGTTGTTCAATTAAGTTGAATGAAATGTTGTATGGTACTACTGCATTGTGTAATGGTATTTACTTGTTAGATATATGCAATCCAATTTTAAATATCAACGAAAGTAAAAGACAAAAATAGGATAACTTAAAACTATCTTACTTATGGCATTGTCGACTTGGCCATATAAGTGAGAGATGCATGGCTAAGCTGCACAGGAGTAGTAGCTTAGGGTCATTTGATTATGAATCATATGACATATGTGAATCTTGCTTGTTAGGCAAGATGACTAAATTGCCTTTTAAAGGAAAGGGTGAACGAGAGAATGGGTTATTAGACCCAACACATTCTGATGTATGTGGTTCGATGTACATTCGTGCCAGTGGTGATTTTATATACTTCATTACCTTTATCAATGATTATTCACGATATAGGTATGTGTATCTAATGAGATACAATTCTGAAGCATTTGAAATGTTTAAACAATTTAGATATGAAGTAAAGAAACAACTCGATAAAAGTGTCAAGACAATTCGATCAGATTGAGATGGTGAATACTTGAACGAGGAGTTTTTATCTTTGAGATATAACAGGATTGTACCCCAGTGGACTTCACCTTACTCATCGCAACATAATGGTCTGGCTAAAAGGAGAAACCAACCTTTGTTGGACATGGTAAGGTCAATGATGAGCTTAGCAGATCTACCGAAATCCTTTTGATGTCATGCACTCGAGACTGTTGTTTATATGATAAACAAAGTCCTTTCAAAAGTAGTTGATGTTACTCCATATGAGATATGGACTAACAAAAAACCTTATTTTTTCTCATATGAAAGTTTGGGGTTGTCTGGCTTACGTGAAGCGGATTCAATCAGATAAGCTTAAAGCAAAATCTGATAAATGTCTATTTGTAGGATATCTTAAGGAAACAATTGGATATCAGTTCTGCAATGCTTTAGAGAAAAATGTGTTTGTCTCAAAGCAAGCTATCTTTTTAGAGAAAGAATTTCTTCTAAGAGAAGACAGTGGGAGCAAAGTTTAACTTGATGAAGTTCATGATGCTCAAACATACACAGATTAATTACCTAAACTCGAGATTGTTGTTCACGAAGATGAGATAAAAATTGAACCTTCTGGCACACAAAATGTTTGTAGGTTAAGTAGGATACACAATGTTCCAAAGAGATATGGATTTCTCGTAAGTGAACAAATGATGTATTGCTCATAGAGGACGATGAGCCTATAACCTATGAAGAGGCTCTGAAGAGTTCATAATCTAAAAAATGGCTTCAAACCATAAAGTCCAAACTGGATTTCATGTTTGAAAACCAAGTATGGACTTTGGTTGACCCATTTGAAGGGCTAAATTCCATATGGTGCAAGTGGATTTTCAAGAAGAAAATTGACATGGATGGTAATGTGATTACTTATAAAGCGAGGCTAGTCGCTAAAGTTCATCGTCAAAGACAAGGGGTTGACTATGATGAGACATTTAGCCTCATAATTGCTCATTATGATTATGAGATATGACAAATGGATGTGAAAATGACTTTCCTAAATGGAAACCTAGTTGAGGATGTGTATATGATACAACCTGAGGGCTTCATATCTAAAGACGGAAAAAAGGTATGTAGGCTTCAGAAATACATTTATGGATTGAAGCAAACATCTAGGAGTTGGAACATCTGATTTGATGAGACAATTAAAGAGTTTGGTTTCTCACAAAATCCTGATGAACCTTGTGTGTACAAGAAAGTTAGTGGGAGTGCTATTATATTCCTTGTGTTATATATGGATAATATTACTAACAGGAAATGATGTCTCAAGTTTGCAATTAGTCAAAATTTGGTCATCCTAGAATTTTTCCAAGCAAAACCTTAGAGAAGCAACTTATATATTGGGAATACAGATCTAGAGAGATAGATTAAGGAAGTTGCTAGGTCTTTCACAGTCTACATACATTGATAAAGTGCTAAAGAGGTTTAACATGGAGCAACCAAGAGAGGGTTTCTTTCCATAACTCATGGGATAAAACTTTCGAAATGTGTCCCAAAATGCAAGATGAGAGGACTTGCTTGAGTATGATCTCATATGCTTCAGCAATAGGATCAATCATGTATGCTATGTTATGTACAAGACCCGATATATCATATGCTCTAAGTGTTACAAGCAGATATCAATCAGATCCTGGTGAGTGTCACTGAGTGGCTATCAAGAATATATTAAAGTACTTGAGAAGGATTAAGAATGTATTCTTGATATATGAAGATGGAGATCTCGTAGTGAGCGGACATACAGATGGCAATTTTCAATCTAACCAGGATAACTCCAAATCCCAGTCAGGTTACATTTTCACACTAAATGGTGGAGTAGTCAGTTGGAAAAGTTCCAAACAATAGATGACTGCAGATTTAACAACCGAGTCAGAGTATATTACAACTGCAGAAGCGGCAAAAGAAGCTGTATGGATCAAGAAGTTCGTTATGGAACTTGGAATGGTTCCGAGCATTATAGACCTAATATTGTTGTACTTTGGCAACAATGGGGTTATTGCTCAAGCCAAGGAACCAAGGTCGCATCAGAGGTCCAAGCATGTACTCAGGAGATATCACTTGATCAGAGAGATAATTGATATAGGTGATATGAAGATAAAGAGAGTGCCCACAAATCAAAACATCGTTGATCCTTTGACTAAGCCACTTCCTTAAATGAAATTTGATTTATAGAGAGAGTGCCCATAGATCAGAATATCGCTGATCCTTTGACTAAGCCAATACCTCAAATGAAATTTGATTCTAGTGTACTTGCTTATGGTATTAGATACAAAGGCAACTGGCTTTAGTGCAAGTAGGAGATTGTTAGAGTAATGCTCTAAAGGCAATCACCTTTAGCACTTTTGTACAAACTTTGTTTTGATTAATAAAGCGAAAGACAATTTTTCATTAATTTAATGTTCATTTATTTATAAATTGATGTCAATCTTAAATTGAATTAATGAAGTCCATGATACAAAACATAGCATAAAGGAAATCATGATAAGATCATGATAATGAGATTTCTATCATGTGCAATGATATTAGTATCTAAATTATCCCTAGTCATATGATTAATAAGACAAGAGATTATTAATCCGGATAGACTAGCACATGTTCTACTCCTTGATTTGATCAAGCAGTGGATCTCACAAACTGTAAGCATGAGATGTTTAGAGTTAACATGTGGATGCTTACTAAGAATAGTAAGTACATTGGATGACCCGCAATGAGATTATCATATTGATGATCTATCAAATGTCAGCGATTAATCTCATCATAGCAATGGTGCAAATATCCTTAGACTTAAGGTACTGAAGGATATCATGGATACTGATTCTGTACTTTGAAATCATTCCTTGTTGCCTCAAAATTATGTCACTCACAGGATAGTGATTGGGTATAACTATTGGTATTCGAAGGCAATTGGGTAGCCAATAAAGGATTCACCACTCCTGATAGAAGGAGATGATATCTGCGGCCTCTCGTCGGGGTCATTACTCAGGAGTCTATGGCCAGAGCAGTTATGTATCATGAAGAGAGTCTTCAATGACACATAGAGTAATGAGATCTCAGGACAAGAACTAACATCACTTGGACTAGATGTGATGTGGTCAATCTAGTGGGAGTTGACACATAGCCCATACTCCGAAACAGGTGGGGTATAAAATAGTGAAGGGACAAATTGCACGGTAATTGTCTATGGAAAGTTTCGTAAGTCAGAAAATTAACTATCGAGGAGTTTGTGTATTAATCCACTTATATTCCAGTAAATTGGTGTTGGGCCCCGTTTCCGGAACCTAACTATCGAACACGAAAACCAACCGAAAACCATACCATCATCTTGCTCTGATACCAAAAGATGTTGGACCCCGATACTGGAGCCCAACCTTCTCGATCCGACAACGCGAAACCTAAAGCGTGGACATTACTCCCAAACGGTTCCTTAATCACACCGTATTAGACATTATCACGTTATAATCACTATCATATATTTAAATCCTAACATGGTCTAGACACCTCAAACAAATGGCTACCCAGAAAAATGGACAGCATCTATCAAAAAAAATGTTCTAGCCAAATCCTCAAACCAAATCCATTTCCTGCATAAAAACTCAATTTTTAAAGGCAACAACACACTCCTAAGATTTCTAGATATTACTCAAACCTTATTCCCAACATCTGCACAATTCCAACTCAATTAACTCATATTCAAAATAATCTAATATCGTCTAACTCAATCTCTTAAGTACACAACTCTTGTATTTATCTTTCTCAAATCATATCATCACTTGCAAAACCAATAACGGACGATTTCAATTCCAATTACCCAAACCTCTTATCAATCGATAATATCCTATTCCGAAGAAACGCATACAAAACACAACGTCCAGTTCTATAATCACAATCATATGAAAAAGGAACTTCTCAATTTCCTGATCTCATCCAATTCAATACAAAGCAAAATATTCGGATAATTTCAATTACAAATCAGAATACATATCTAACTAAAAACAATGCAATACAATTGAAGGTTCAAAACTCATCCTCTATACAAAGGGCCATCTAACTAAATACAAAGACTATCCATCTTGGAATTCGCCCAATTTCCTTGCAAGGATCGCTAATGCTTCTTGATCTGCACCTGGGAGGAGAAATATAATGGGTTGAGCCT